>JAQGCH010000010.1:0-55743 GCA_034699485.1 Nanhermannia elegantula
ACACAGAAAAGTTGGCAACGCATGAAAAAATTATGTATACTATAGTTTTGATGCCTCCAATGTTGTACTGTGTATGACAATTCTTTAAGCCTACTATCATCAGGCCCAGTGTCCCAGTAATAGCGTCAGGTAATACGTATTAATACAATATTATTATTATTATATATTTATATCAGATTTATATAATAAATTTTTGAGTTTTAATAGTGATTAATAATTTAATTAAAAGCGTTGTTTTCGTTTATGCATTTAACAATTTTACATCAATTAAATGTAGACCAGCCATCGGTCACTCATTTTGCTCAAAGGGCCACAAAAAAACTAATTTTACCGATGGGGAGCAAAAATATACAATAGCAATTACTAAAAATTCTGTTCATAGGCTCAGGCTAGCCCATAGATGACCAAACTACGGCCCTCTGAGCAAAATATTTGGCCCAAAAATTAAAATATTAATATTAACTAAGGATATGGATTAGTAGGAAGTGTAGAAAACCATTAATTTTAGAACTTACTCAATCAAACAATAGAATACAATTTAATTTTAGTTTAGCATACAAGTTTTACTATATTTTTTTAAAATCCTCATATCAAAACGCTTTCATATATGCATAGGGTTAGCGCGAGAGTCAATCGCCTAAATTCCTGAGAGAGAGCCCTGAGCTTGCAATTTATTCTAGGCCCTTGAGATGCATGCTATGGCTCAATCCGGCCCTTGAGTTAAAATAGTTTGGGTGACTATGGGCTGGACTATGCTCGGATCAAAGGGCTCTTTTTGAGCCTCAGGTTCAAGCTGTAAGTTTTTCGAGCCAGGCTCGGCTTTTTTAAAATTTTTGTATCTGCGATACCTGTGAGACGTCTTGTGAGACATGAATCATATGAGTCATAAAATTGATGTCATGAGTCATGAGTCATGACATCTATTGAATTGTTTTGTTTAAAAGGTTTAAAAGTCTCTGTTTTATTGTTTACTATTTCTCGAGAAATAATAAATTGCTTTATAAATGAGTATTCAATGACTGCTCAATGAGTGCAATATTAATACTATTTTAATATTAGATTTCATTTAAATATTATAATAATTATTAATAACAAAACAATTTTATTATTAAATTTCTTTCAATTTGTTGATTATCTGTAAGGCAGAGAAGTTATAAATAAATTAGTTTCAAAAATATGTGATTTTTGTTTATTATATAAAATTAAATTAATTTAAGTTTAATTTTCGAAACATGTGTTCAATGAATACATATGTGTTATGAATGGCTTTCAATAGCATTACAACTCATTATTCACTACTATTCTGTATATGAAAGTGATATCAATTGTATTGCAATTTAGTAAATAATTATCGTTTTATTAATTAAATTAAATAATTAATAATTGAAAACAGCATTGATCTCAATAATGAGCGCAAGTGTTGGAAGTGTTTGAAGTGTAAGATAAACACTCCTTTACATCAAAAGTTTATTTCCTTTTAAAGATATCTTTAGTTATCAAAAGAGTGTTATCTCTAATCGTATTTTAACACAAATTCATTAAATAATTCATTTCTCGAGTCAATAATAATAAAAAATGACTTAAATGTGAATAAGAAATAGTTTTAATACAAATAATAATAATAATAAGTATTAATATAAAACTCAATCTAATTGTGATATAAGAGAAAGAGGAGAGAAATGACAGGTGTTTTCCCTGAATTGTATACAAAGGTATGTATGAGTTGATGATATGTAACAATTTTCATAATTAGTTAATTATTATTGAAAGGGGTGTCGCATTTGGGTAAAGCACTCCACTGAGGTCTGGCAGAGCGTCACCATTAAAGTCAATTACAATCAAAAGGATAAATCTCTAGTTGTTGACGATGAAGAAGAACAGGTATAATAAGGGACCAAAACTCAAATATTAAAACTTAATTACGAAACAGGAAATTACTTTGTCGATTGCGGACGTATCCCAACTGCCACCGCTTCGCAATCCAGACATTCTGATAGGTGTTAATGATCTGACGAGTTTGTCTTATTTGCACGAACCCGCAGGTGATTATCTTCGAGATGTATTTGGCGTTCATCGCCATCTTTTTTTAATTGGTTTTTATTAATTTTTTGCAATTCTATAGTTCTCTACAACCTTAGAGTCAGATTTTTAGATCAGTCTGCGATATACACCTGGTGTGGCATTGTTTTGGTCGCAATCAATCCATTTTGTGATTTAGACATATATGGCGAAGAAACCATTCAAACCTATCATAAATCTCAAGGCACTGCACAACTCGATCCTCATATTTACGCGGTTTCAGAAGATGCATATTCTAAGGTTCGCTTCTTTTTGAATTTGAATAATTATTTCATTCAATGCAATAAATAAATAAATAAATGAAAGTTTTGTTGCAATCTCTAAAATTAGTAATTGATTTGTATTAATAGCTGGAAAGAGATAATTTCAATCAATCAATTATTGTTAGCGGTGAAAGTGGAGCAGGTATTGTATTGTATTGTATTGTATTCATTATGTATTTCATAATTTAAATTGATTTGTATTTAAGGTAAAACTGTTTCTGCGAAGTTTGCGATGAGATATTTCGCATCAATTGCTTGCAGTGAATCGTCTAATATTGAAAACAGGGTATTAGCGAGTAATCCAATAATGGAAGCCATAGGAAATGCCAAAACCACGCGTAACGATAACTCATCTCGTTTTGGTAACAATTAGTCTTAAGGTTAAAAAATAAAATAATTAACAATTGACTCGTTTTAGGTAAATATATACAGATTTTATTTGACGCCCAGACTCGTGCCATAGTTGGTGGAAATATGAGAACATATCTTCTTGAAAAATCTCGTGTCTCGCGACAGAGCGAAGGGGAACGAAATTTCCATATTTTCTATCAGATGTGTACTTATGCACAACAGAATAATCTCAAGCATTTGAAGTAAATTAATTACTATTAGTCTCATAGCAATCCATTTAATTTTACTTTTATTTCAGGTTAAAATCTGATTCAGAGTTCGCATATTTGGGCCAAATAGAGCCGACTCAATACGACGATATGTCACGATTTGTGGAAGCGATGCAATGCCTCGGATTCTCTGATAAACACCAGAATTTAATTTATAGTGTAATCGCAGCGATATTACACGCGGGAAATGTAGACTTCACTAAAATTGATGACGAAAAAAGTTGTATTTCACATGAATCTGAACATCATTTGCAGATATTTTGTGAACTTTTAGGTTTTTTTTATTCAAGTGGAAGGTTTAAGTTTTTTTTAATAAGATATAAATATAATTTAGGTCTCGATCCCAATGCCACTAAACAATGGTTGACTCATAGAGTATTAAAAACAGGAATGCGAGAAATCATTACCACTTCTTTGACTACAGAGATGGCTCTTTATGGAAGAGACGGTTTACTTAAGTTTGTTTATGAAAAAATGTTCTCATGGATTGTCGGACTTATAAATAAAGCACTGGGTATTCAATTCAAATATTTTATTGTTAATAACCATTAATATATCGATCTCATGAATAGGACCAACGATTCCTTCTCAGAACTACCAATTCATTGGTGTTTTAGATATTTATGGTTTCGAGCACTTTGAGACCAATAGTTTTGAGCAGTTCTGCATAAACTATGCAAATGAAGTACTTCAACAACAGTTTAATCAACACGTCTTCAAAGTAGGTTTTGTTTGATTAATAATTAGAATCGAATAATGGTTTACTCTTTATTTAGTTAGAACAAGAAGAGTATATTCGCGAAGGGATTGACTGGCAATTCATAACTTTCACTGATAATCAGCCGGTTATAGATATAATTGAAGCGAAACCCATCGGTATTTTGGGTTTACTCGACGAAGAGTGCAAAATGCCTAAAGGTTTGCTTTTTTGTTTGATTGTATCGCAAACCGTTTAATTATAACTTATAATTAGGTACTGACGAGACCTGGTGTGCAAAACTTTACGCTCAGTTAACTATTGGTGAAGTCTTCCAAAAACCCAAATTTGGTTCGAGAAACTCATTCATAATTCAACATTTCGCTGATTTTGTAGTTTATAGTGTAGAAGGTATTGAAATTCTAAGTTATTATTTGATAGAGGATTTACTTTAAAGGATAATAATTAATAGGTTTTCTGGAAAAAAATCGCGACACCATTTGGGACGAACAAATCGATCTTTTAAAGCGTTCAAACATTATTGACTGTCTTTTTTTGGATGATTTCTCAAATGAACCGACACAGAAAACCGGTGGAAAAATTAAAATAACACCTGTAAGAGAGGTTTAAGATTTATTTTTTAAAATTAATTATTAAATTTGATGATTAGCAACAACAGCAACAACGACAGCAAAAACAAGCGAAAGCTACAGTTGGGTCACAATTTCGTGATTCTTTAGCAGCTCTAATGAGAATACTAAATGCGACAGAACCTCATTATGTGCGATGCATTAAACCCAATGACGATAAGGCCGGGTTTGAGTTTAACAACATTCGAGCCGTTCAACAATTGAGAGCGTGTGGAGTTTTAGAGACTATTCGCATAAGTTCTAATGGTTTTCCTTCGCGTTGGAGTTATCAGGACTTTGCAAATAGATATCGAGTCCTTCGAATCGGTTCTCATCTCAAGTTTGCCAAAAGTAAAACAGAAAATACTCAAAAATCAGGTATTATTTTATAAAATTAAATGTTATGTACAAAAGGTCTAAATATGATTTTTGTTATATAAAGGCTCTACACCAAAAGCAGCGCCACGTAAACTGGTTCGGGCGGGTTCGAGCACTTCTAATGAAATAAGAACTCTTTGTGAGGATATCGTTAAAATAGTTTACGGTTAGTATTAGATTACAATCTTTAAGGAATTGTTTGTCAATTATTTAATTTATTTGATAGAAGAAAAAGTGTTTTCTCAGTTCAAACTGCCTCAAGAGCAACAACAACAGCAGCAGCAGCAACTGTACCAATTCGGCAAAACTAAGATATTTTTCCGTTCTGGTCAAGTGGCGCTTTTGGAACGAATCCGTGCTCAGAAGCTTAGAGAGTGTGCAATACTTTTACAGCGTATGATTCGCGGATGGCTTGTAAGGCGTCGTTATATTAAGATTAGGTTTACAATAATGCGCTTACAATGCTATGGAAGAGCTTTTCTGGCGAGAAAGTTGTTCTTGCATTTGAAGCACACAAAGGCCGCCACAACTATTCAAACAAAATGGCGCTCTTGGACTGCACGACAAAAATTCTTGAAATTGAAAAAATGCGCGATTGGACTGCAGAGGTATGGACGCGGACTCATTGCTCGTCGAAAATACATGAGTATTAAGAGAAATCTCGCAACGATTACTATTCAACGTTATTGGAGAGGATATATTGCTCGCAGAGAATATCAGAAGAATAGACACAGAGTTATTATAGTGCAGTCTTCTATCCGACGATTCCTTGCAAGACGAGAACTCAAACGGCTTAAGATCGAAGCCCGAAGTGTAGAACACGTCACCAACTTGAATAAGGGTTTGGAGCGAAAGATTATTGAACTACAGCAGAAAATCGATGAATTGAATGTTGAAAGAAAAGCTTTGAGACAAAACGATAATGAAATTACTGAATATAAGAAAGAATTCGCTAAAATGGAAATTGAATTGAAAAATCTGAGAAATGGATTGAAACAAAAAGAAACGCAATTTGAGTCATATCAGGAAGAGTTGAATGAGTTTAAGAATCTTAATGAGAAACTTTCGGATGAAATTAAGAAACATAAAAACCAAATCATTGAATTAAAATCAAGTAATGCTAAAGTTCTTGAAGTAAGTGATCCAAAATTGATTGAAGAAGCGGTTCACGAACGGGAAAAGGTTTTGATGACAAAATATGAAAAAGAGAAGAAAGCACTGATAGAAGAACGAGAAAATGAACGCGCGTCCAGACAACAGCTTTTGCGCAAATATATGGCTCTCGAAGAGAAACTCCAAAGTGGTGGCAGAGGTGAAGATGAAGATGATAGGAGTCCAGGTATTCATTGCTTGAATTGTAATGTTTTTGTTTTAAAATATTAAAAACTTTATTTCCAAAGATATATCAACCGTTTCATTAATGATGAGGTGCAGTGAATTAGAACAAGAGTGCGCTAAATTCAAACACGAAAATCAAGAAATGCGAGAATTGATTGCTTCGACTTCAGATCACAATGCCAGTGAATTTGGAGCTTCACTTTTGGCACAACAATGCGCTCAAATGCAAGTCGATTTGGATCGATATAGAGAAGAAAGAACTAATTTGAAGACAATAGTACTCTCACAAGAGTCAAACTTTAGAGATTCCAGGTTTGATTGGTTTCATTTTTTTAAATATTTAATTTCAAGTCATTTAAACTCCTGTTGCTTATGAATAGTTGTGATTGTGTTCGGTACACAATATTGATAACATTGTAATATTTATAGTAATTTGTTTGACATTAGTTGAGGCTCAATGAAAGTGTTGAGACGGAGTCAGAGACAAAGCTAAAATCTGTTATGAAAAGTAGGGTCTTGTGTACTAATTTGATAGATAACTGTGAATGTATGCCTGTATTAATGTGTGAATGTTGTTAAGAGTGATGCCAGAGATGGGATTATTTCAAACTAATAATATTTTTCTAATCTGATCGTTTATTTAGTGGCGAAAGTGAACTGATATCAGCGTTTAAAGCAATCATAAAACAACTCGAAACAGAACTCGACGAATCTAAAGAGAGTGTACAACAATTGAGGTGATTATGTGATTATTATCATTAAAATAACTTTCGCTCAACTTTCAAATCTTTATTTTACTTAATTTGTTTATAATTGTTTGAATCTTTAATCATAGAAATGAAATGACTTCATTGAAAAATGACAATAATAGACAACAACAGTTGATTGGCATAAATAGCGCTGCGATGATAGCCAATGGAGAAGACGATATGATTACAAGATTTCAACAGGAAAATACTGTGAGTCTATTTATTTTACCAAACGCTCACTTTCGAGTAGTTTATACGGCGATAATAATCTCCGTTCAATTTTCTTACAATTCAATATTTCTTTATTCTAAAGCTTATGAGAGAAAAATGTGATAAATTGCTGAATGAGAACAAACAGCTCAGAATGGATTTAATGAGACGCAGAATACTTGAAGACGGTATGAAATTACTTTATTTTTGTGAATCAGTTCAATGAATTGATTTTTTCTTTAAATAAAGGCAACGACGAAGACATAGAATCATCGGCTGTTGATCAACAAAAGGGAAATTTTATAGGAATGTTTGAATATAAGCAACAAAGTGAATCACTTATACTTAAAATATTAATAAACGGTAAATAATTAAATGATTTAACTCGATGTCAACCGAAATTCAATTAATTTATTCGGTAATAATCTTTTGCAGATCTCGAGCCCAGCATTGCATTGAAATTTCAACCACACCTTCCCGCATATATTTTATATATGTGTATAAGATATACTGATTATAATAACGACGATATAATGGTATTCTTGAGATTAAACCTTTTTTTAATATTGACATATATTTTCATTTTAAGGTCCGGACATTTTTGAATAATACAATTTTGTCAATTAAACGCACAATTAAAAGGAACACAAATATTGAAACTTTTGTTTTATGGCTTTCAAACACTTGTAAATTAATAACTTGTTTGAAACAATATTCCGGTAAATTTTTAATATTACTTAAATCCAAATGGAGTTTAACTGTTTGTAAATTTCATTATTAGGCGAAGAAGTGTTTGGCATTTTTGACGAATCATTAAAAAATTTTGATCTCAGCGAATACAGACAGATGTTCAGTGATATCGCAATTTGGATACATCAAGGTTTGGGACCTTTGTGTCTATACTTCTATTATAAACAAAACAATTGTTATCAGTTCAACAAAAATAACTTACTATTTAATAAAAATTTTTAAAAATTATTTTTCAGGTGTTATAAAACAATGTGAAGAAAGGATTCAGAGTATGATAGTTCCAGCCATTCTTGAATATGAAGGACTCGCCTCTTCCGGAATGTATTCTCAGTCTTCAATTCAAAGGTTTGAAACTCCATTAATAGTGTTGACAAAAGTTATATGAAATCTTAAATTCTCGTATTGAATAAAATTTATTAAATACATAAGAACTTAACGATAATTTTGATTATTTTTTTTATTATCAAAATAGAAGCGGAAGTATTACTGATTCTGATAACTTGTCACCTTCGCCTACAGAAAAGCCAATCGATTCTCTAATTAAAGAAGTATAAAAAAATTCATTCATTTAAGACAAGTTTAATCAAGTTTTTTAATTATTTTATTCATAGCTTTCTTATTTGAATCGAATATTACTGCTTCATGTCATAGAAGGCGATATAATTCATCAAATTTTCAAACAGGTTTTTATCAATTTTGAATTAATTGACTTACAAATTGTGTGTAATCTAATGGTCTATTAATTATTTTTATAGTTATTTTATTTCATATGCGCCTCTTCTCTCAATAATCTATTATTACGTAAAGATTTGTGTCATTGGAATAAAGCGATGCAAATTCGGTTCAATCTCTCATCACTAGAGCAGTGGTGTCGCGAACAACAGATTCCCAAATGGAATGAAATAATCGAAAAGTTGGACCCAATTATTCAGGCGACTAAACTGTTGCAGACAAGAAAGGCTGAGGAACACATTCCTACTATTGTTGAGATGTGTAATAAACTCAGGTATCTTTCAATACATTTTAGGGTTCATTTCATTTTCTTTTAATTAATTGTCATTTCGTTTATAGTTCGTCACAAATCATTAAAATTCTCAATTTGTATACCGCTGGCGATGAAGAAAGGATTTCAAATTCATTCATAAAGAAAGTACAGCAACATCTCTCTGAACAGAGAAAAGTTGAAGGTTTGGCTTTTCATAAGATTACTTAGATATTGAATACTTTATATTCTGTAATATTTATTAATTGTTTGATAATATTTCAAATTTAAGGTTCAAATACAACTTTACTGATGGACACGAAATATGCGTTTGCGTTCACCATTCCTTACATTCCATCAGATGTGAAACTGCAAAGTATTACTCTTCCACCTGTATTAGTCAAAAAAGGTTTGGCGACTGTTCTCAGAAAAGTATAGCCTTTTTTACAAAGTTTAAGCATAACTGATAAACAGTGAACTTAAAATGCATTAGAATTATATTCCTCACAAAGTTTATTTTAATTTTATACTTAGCTTTTGTTGAACTTATTTAATTAACTTTTTAATTATTTAATTAATTTATATTAATTTATAAAGCATTGAAAACTAACAGTTTACTAATTCATTATATTTCTGAATTTATAATCAAAATCGAGAATCATTTTTATATTTAATGCTAATTAACTTTTATTTATTAATTCCGGTAATAATTATTAATTGTTTTTTTAAAGTTTAAATTTATTATATGAAAGACCTTAGGCTTAAATGATTTAATTTAATACATATATTAAATATTGTTGAGTCGGCACAATTTTTTCCGTTTTCACAATATAACGATAGTTCAAAAATAAATTTGAAATAAGCAAACAAATTATGGTTAACGTACCTGTTATTCAATAATCTCAATATTTGACTGAATTATGTTTAAAAGTTCTAATTCGGAAAAAATTTTGCTGAGATTTGAAAATTTTTAAAATAGTTAATTGCTTTCCAAGTGATGGAAAGGAATAATACCAATGATTATAATCTTAAAAGTATTGATAATTGTTAAAAGTTGAAAGAGATATGATATGATGTCAATTGTGATTTGGTTACACCGGTACTGTTGTACTTAAATGTTATTTAGTTTATACTCTAATGTATATTATGATAGCCTTAACTCTAATTTATTATATTTATTAAATTTATTTTTCGGAAGAATTTATGTCTTTTTTGTAATCAAAACATATGAATAAATAATAGAATTGAATCTTTAATTTCCTGAATCAGTTATGAAGTCTTAATCAGTTTAACTCATGAGCACAGCTCAGTTTAGGAGCTGTTGAGCCTGTGGTGCATATGATCGATGGTTATAGGGTTCAGTCTCTATGTCATCAGTTATGAACATCACTTCTGCCAACTTTTATTGGAAAATATGCAAAAAAGTTACTTTTAGTGTTGGCTTTAAATGATGTCAACAAATAAATCAAATTTTAACTCAAACTCAGTATTAGAACTGGAATTCATGAAAAATAGAATAAAACACTGTAAACGAGAAACAACTTTTAAACTGAAATAATTTTCATCGATTTTCATGTCATGAGTTTCATAATAAGAGAAGTTAATGATAAAAGTATTTAAACAAATAATTGAGTTTTCATGCATTGCATTGAGTATTAAATAAAATTGAAACAAAACTCTAATAAATGTCGAAATATTTAATGAACAAAATTATAAAATGTTTGATAAGTGATGTCTACTAATAGACTAATATTTATGTAAAATATAATTTAATTTTGATTAATTGGTTTGGACTATAATGTAATTTATGACAACTTAAGGCACAATAAATACAATAATTAGTGAAAAACTTGAATAAAATAATGGACGAAATAGTTATTTGAGTCATGAGTTGGCTGTGGTTGGTCTCGGTTTGAGAATAAGTCTTCCGCTGTCATCACAAGACATGTTAAAGTCGGCCAACACTTGTCTGACTCTCGAGACAACGATCTGAGGCGTAACCACTTTTCGGTGAATACCGATGAATACGAATAACACAAATAATACAATACAACTGAATGTGAAGAATAAGTGATTGACTAACGACTCAAAGAAAGTGACGTGAGATGTCATCGGATCCAAAAGCCATTGAAAGGCACCGATAGTGGTACAAAAGGATGAAATGAGAAGAATGATTCGCCATTTTTTGGTTTGCGGCTGAAGACAAGCGATCACTTCCGTCAGACGTCTCTCAAAGGCTTTCAAATCTATTGAATGATATCATAAGTGAATCGCTTTTTGTTTACATTTTATTACAGATAAGACTTTCAATTAATAAATGGCTTTAATTAGTAAAAGGCTTTTATCAATAGTTAATACCTTCGCAGGCAGTATCACAACAGGTCATCACAAAAGAGTTTATAATTTGACTAATATTTCATTTATTAATAGAAAATACGTTTCACTGCTAAACAGCTGTTTAGTGTTGAGAAATAGCGTTATCTCTAACAGTACTGCAAACAGAGCTATATCTGACAGTATGGCTGACACTGATAGTGAACTAATTCGTGCCCAAAGCGCACAGATAACTAAAGACACCATTTTTGGTAAAATACTGAGCGGAGAAATACCGACAAAATTCATATATGAAGACAATAAGGTATGGATTCATATATTTATATCACATTGACTTCAATTGCTTTTCACATACAATAGACTTCATTCAGACTCTGTTTAGTTTTGGCAAAAGTTTTCTTAAATTATTTTTAATTCATTTGAAATATAATTAAAAATTTTTTGTATTTCAATGACTGGACAGTGCGTTGCCTTCAATGACATCTCACCGACAGCTCCGACACATTTTCTTGTGATTCCGCGCAAACCAATCACTCAATTGTCTTCAGTTGAAGACGAAGACAAAGACGTAATTTAATAATTATTAACAAATTCTTATGAATAATAATAAAATAGATTTTCTATTAACTTATATAATAATTATATTTATTGACAATAACTGTGTTTTACTTTAATTTGCAAACAATTAGCTTTTGGGGCACTTATTGATTGTGGCGTCAAAAGTGGCAAAAGAACAGCGACTACAAGAAGGTTATAGAGTTGTCATTAATAACGGTCGAAACGGCTGCCAATCGGTATATCACTTACACCTTCATGTGATCGGTGGTCGACAGCTGGGTTGGCCGCCCGGGTAATGCATTCAAAGACTACAACTCTTACTGTTGACAGTAATCTAAATACTAATCAATTTTGAAATTAATGGTTCTTTTTATTGATTAAATGCAAGACATGTTCAACAGTAATGTTTCAAATAAATGACATGAGGTTTATATTAAAATTTTTATAAGTTATTTACAGTTTGGTTGTTATAAACATTAATTTGATGAACAACTGTTGCATCGGTTAGAGATCCAGTTTTCGTTGTTCTCTTGCATTATTTTACTGTTTATTGTGTTTTCCAAATGTTTACCCAAATAATCAAATTGATTAGACTTTAGGCCAAAAAAGATATATAAATATGTTATAAATTAATTATAAGTAATGTAAACAAAGTAGTAAATTGACTGAAATGGCTCACTCTCTGCTTCCAATGCATGTCAATTAGTTTTGCGATTTCAAAGAATATTTGTTGTATATTGACATTGGACTTACAGCTACACTCATAAAAAGCAACTCTATATTCTTCAGCTAATTTTCGTGCCTCGTCTTCATCTATCACTCGTTGAGTTTGTGCATCACTTTTATTGCCGACTAATATCTTCACGACATCGGGTGAAGCATTCTATTGGTGTAATAGTAATAATAATGATAACGTTTAATAACTTTATTTGTTTGTTCTTTATGAAAGTTTTATTATATGTTATATTTTATGTTGGATTCAAACCTCTTCAATATTTCTGAACCAATAAGGGATGTGTTTAAATGATTCGGTGTTTGTCACGTCATACATGACTATAATGCCCTTTAGTTAAATACATACAAAGTATAGTTTTATAAATACGGTATTGGACTATTTTATAGACATACCATCGCTCCCCTGTAATAAGCCGTCGTTAATGTCCGGAACCTTTCCTGACCTGCGGAATCCCTTTCGTATTCATGGATAATCAAATTTTAACTATCAGTGCTTCAAATGCACTTTCAATATGTCTAATATTTACCATATTTGTAGCTTAACTTGCGTTTCATTTAAATTAATCATTTTTTGTTTGAAATCGATTCCTTATATCAACGGAAAAGGCAAACAATTATTTTAACAATTGAATCGTTTTTCATAAATTATACGAAGTATTGTATAAAAGTTACCGATTGTCGAGATATAGCCGTCAATGAAGCTTTCGTCACAAAATCTGTGAACCATACAAGTCTTGCCAACATTGCTGTCCCCGAGAACTAGTATTTTGAAAACGTCTCCGTTTCTATCCATTTGTACCATCAGTTTAATGAGTTGGTCCACAAAATTTTAAATATTATAGTCTTTCAGATAGTCTTCATTCGACTTTTAAAATAAATTAATATAAATATGGGCTTAAGTTCTAATACAGCGAACGACAGAGAGGAATAATGTATACGATCTTTATATATTGTATATATCTATAGAAAAGTTACGTTTAATACTAAAATACTTCAAATAATAGATTAATTGAAAGATTTGCTCAAAGGAAACAAATAATTATTTCACTTATGACCTTAGCATTTAATTAATTAAAATAGAATTTTTTAGAAATATGTTCGTTGATTGAAAAGTCAGCAGATGTTAGGATTTGAATCATTTTATTAAAATAAAAAATTGCAAAAAAAATATTGAAATCTCTCTTCAAAAGACTCTGCACTGCAATGCATAGCAGCCCTGTTGTACACATTTAATGAACTGATTGTAGAAAATGTTACAGAATATCCAATTGGAAGCTGACTATGTTGCTTGTAATTACAGAATTGAGCAGAATTACGATACAGGCGCAATTGAAGCTTGAGATTCGGTTGTCACATCTTAATGGACCCTTCCCTGGACACATTACTCAATCTGTAAAATTCACCTTAAATTTGTGACAAAAATTGTAGATCAAAAATGCAATCAAAAATACAATTGTCTACAAACATCTCATATTATTAATTAAATGAGTTTCAGAAGCATTTAAAAAAGACTTCAAATTAGTCTCATTTCTTATAAATTGTAGAAATTCTATTAAATAAAAAAAGTAGAAAAGCAGAAAAGATTTGTCACAAAAATTATTTCTTGCTTTTAAAGTAACTGACACAATGTTAATCCATTACTAGTAAATTTTTGGGGGAGTCAGGGTGGCGCAAGCTCAAACGCATCGGACTCTTGATCGAAGGGTAGTGGGTTCGATTCCCTGGAGCTGCTATCTTTGATTGTTATATGTCTGCCACATATTCATTGTTTTATAACAACCCTATAGCCGACACAGGGTTATCCCTTTAAAAATCTCACCAGTTTTTAAACAATTACAAATTACATGAAGGAGAGATCAAAATCTAAACAGTCCAGACCAGACCTGGACGCCTGCAACCTAAACTTTGTATCAAGAGCTTGAGAAATCAATAATTCAAACTTTATTATCATTTTATAAGCAAAAAGCTTGAAATTATTATTATATTTTTAGATAAAAAGATTCATCTCATATTTTTTTGTATGTCCTCAGAGACTCAGCTCAAGAAACGCAAAGGTTTGTGTATCGTTGCGCTCAAACAGCATATCAATAATTGACTGCAACAAAAAAATATTTTTCAATGATTCGGTGCTAACAAAAGGATAATGTTTGCAATTGAAAGTCTAAAAATAACTGACAGCATCACTCATATATGCATAAGCCTTGACTCTTGAACTATTAAAAGAATATAAAAATGAGAGAATAATTCAATTTTCCTAACGATGTG
The DNA here is from genome assembly GCA_034699485.1 of Nanhermannia elegantula. Taxonomy (NCBI): domain Eukaryota; kingdom Metazoa; phylum Arthropoda; class Arachnida; order Sarcoptiformes; family Nanhermanniidae; genus Nanhermannia; species Nanhermannia elegantula. The sequence goes on from JAQGCH010000010.1 coordinate 14,588, forward strand.
TTATAATTCAAATAAAATTAAAGATGCTTTAGCTCTGATTCTGCTTTCAAGAGCATAATAAAGACTCATTTTAACACTGAAAGCATTTACAGTAAAGTAAAAAAACACGATCTTCTCATAATTAAAAAATATGGGATATTCTTCATATAATAATCTTGAACTCATTTATTCCGCAAAAAACCGCTTTTGATTTATCAAAAATATGATTATCTGTTTATTATGCAATTGGGAAAGATTAAGCACTTGAATGATTACCAGTATAAACATACTCTGTATTTGAATGCAGATAACATTCACACTAATACAATAGCTATTCCTCCGTCACACCAATCAATACAATCAGTTTAAAGCATATCCTAGATTTCCAGGATTTTGTTAAACCGACAGTTTAAAGTTTTCTAAGTATGTTGACTATCAAATTAATTGTCATAATTTTAATTTTCTACTTTCAAAATCGCATTTAATTAATGTTAAAATTCAATTCAATTCAAATGTTTAGCTTTTTACAGCTTTTTATCAGCCCTTTAATTATCACACATTTTAATCTTTTTCTGTGCGTCTCTTTTAATGAAAACCGAATGACCTCATGATTTAATAAAAGATTAATTACTGAAATATTTGCGAATACTATTAATAAAATATAATAATATAATTAGTGCCGTAGAATGCGGTAGAGCTTAGCCTAAGGGTGCTGTTGGTCAATGTAATTTTGAGAAATTCATTGTTTGTCCGATTCTGCACTTCATATAGAAATCTTTTTATATAATTCTGAACTTGAATTTACTAAAAACCACTTTAAAAAATCTATTGTTTTGAAATAGTTTACAATAAATATGAAAATTCATAAGAAAATTTAATATTTTTAGCCCCACAACACATAATACTCGCTACAGCACTAAATCCGATGATAACTCATTCTTTGAAAGATTTAATACGTATTAATAATCAATGAATTACATGCAAAACACTTAATAATGAATTGATATGTTTGCTTATCATTTACCATAACTTTAATGCAAAATTACTTATAATAAATGATTTACATTAAGATACACATAATTCTAGTACTTAAGTATGAAAGATCTCAAAATCTTGTACAGGTATTGATCTTTGGACTGAATGGGATTCATCCAAAAGATAACTTATAATAAATTTCTCACGAATTTAACTATTATTCTAAAAATCACGTTTATTGCATGTGATTTTCTAATTTTTGAAATACATTTAGTCATAAAGTAATAAAATACTATTACTGTATACCGTATAAGCTTTCATTGATTGGCGCAAATCATATCTCGAGAATCTCTTTAACATAGTCTCTCATTTCATTTTGACATTAGGTCTGGATTCAGACATCATGTTTCGCAATTTACATAAATCTTTGTAATCTTTGCGCCCATAAGGCATAGAGGGCCAGATCGGCTGCATTGGTGGTCAGACTTTTTTGGTCTGTGACCCATAAGGCAACCTATAACCCATAACCCATAACCCTTCAGCGTTAAATTAAATAATCGGTTGTCCCCATTCAAGAGAAGCTACTGTAACAGTAATGTAAATTTTTTCATTCCATTGCCCCTAAGGGGGCCATTGGCCCACAGTTTGAAAACAGCCGCCTTAGACTTTAGTTACGTCTAAACCAACTTTTTAGATAAAGCTAACTGTCATTACTTTAGTTCAGTGGTTCTCAAACTTTTTTATGCTACGGCTCCCTAAATTTGAATGAAAAAGTTGGCGGCCCCCCAACACATATAAAAATAACAAATGACTAAAATTTTATTATTGTTACTAATATTTATTATTATTATTGAAATAAAATGTTTGGTTACATTTTGCTTTGTTAAAAAGCTTCTCTTTGCGGCGGCTCCCCGGTAAAGTTTCACGGCCCCCTGGGGGGCCGCGGCTCACAGTTTGAGAACCACTGCTTTAGAGAATCAGCAAAAGACGTGCTTCGCCATCAAACTTAATAAATTCGCTTTAAATTAAGTTTAAACTTGAAATTAAATTAATAGATAAGTTTCCAAAAAAATATGGATAATACTGTACGCTTTATTATCCTATTATTTTATTTCGAACATGTCTTAAAACAAATAATTAGATAACCTAAACATTAAGCTTATATAAAACATACTATTATTATTACCAAAAGAAGATAAGAATTAAGTATAAAACCTTTAATTATTTATGTTTTTCACTAAATTACTTCATTAATAACAGTAGAAAAGCATAAAATCTCAAATATGATTTGAAAAAAACGCAACTTTTATGCATATTTATTAGATTTACTAAACTTATATGTATTTTTTTCCAAATGGCAAGTTTCATAATGTTTTAGACATTTAAATGTTCAAAAGAGATTTTTTATAGTAGATTTACAACTTTTAAGGGACTCAAATATTTGTTATTTTGTAAGCTAAACCATTTAAAATATTGGAGTGTAAACTCCAGATCTTACAAATAGTAGATTTTAAAAATTATTATTACTTTTCCTGACATTTATTAAAGAGCAATACTTGGTGTCTATGAGTGATGGTGTGAATTGAAATATTTGATGGTTTTTTGATGGATCTCTAACTTTATTTTTTGATCTATCACAAGCAATAAATCTAAAAAGGAAATCTTCTGCTCTATATTGTATGTTATCTGGTCTTAACTTATTCTTAAACTTTTATCTTCCCGTAATTTTTCCAGAGAAATGAATACATATTTTATAAACCAAACATTACATACACTAGAGATTAGCATCTAAGGGTCTGGTTTTGGGTTTAACCGAGAAATTTATGTCGGGAGGGTTCCGGTTGGAGTAGCTGGCACTTTTATTTGAGTTTCATTTACATTAAATTTTATATATATTTTCCATATTCACTATGTTTCTAACATTTTAACTTTATTTAAATGTCAGAAGTGATGTTTTGATTAGTAAGTTACACAACTTTTTATCTTAAATGAGTACCGGTAGTACATTTTATAAATAGTTTTTGATAGAATAAACTCATACAACAAAATCATTTTGAGGCAAAAGTAATTTTTTGAATATTTTCATTTGAAAGAATTTTGAAGAAAGTTAAATTTATATTACATTATATTACAGATTTGTGTTGCCTTATATAATATTACAGACACAGGCAGAATGACATCATTTGTTTCTATTAATATATGTGAAAAACTTAATATTAAATCCCATTTAAAAAGTAAGTCGAATTTTGGCTTTAACTCAAAAACGGCTCATTCAATAAACTGTTCATAGATTTGTGGAGTTTATTCTCATTTTTAAATTAATATATAACATGATTTAAATATATTTAGATTAAATATTTAAAGCGTGAGAATTAACTTAAATAAGAACAAAAATATTAATGCTTTACCAGACAGACAACCAAAGCATTACTTTTCCCGTTAGTCTAATAGACTTTTAGTATTCATATTGATTTATTCTATTTTCACTGTTATTTTTTAGTTAAATTAGGATTTTATATAGAATTCCAAAGATTAAAGATAAGGTTCTTTTAGACTATACAAAAAACGTCTAAAACAAAAACTCTTAGAGCTCTAAATCAGCACTTCTAGGAAAATAAATAAGAGGCTCAATAAAGTATCTAAAATTAAAAGTAGCATAAAAGTGATCATAAGGTCATATTTTACTGGAAACTTATCTTTCAGGTGACAACTGCTGTAAACAAGTTATAAATTTAGTGTCGACTCAGTAATAGATTATATAAAGCTCAACAAAACAGAATTCTATCTAAAAATTATTTAATTCTTAATCAAATCTAAATTCTGTAATTGAAATGTGAATTTAAATTGCAATAATTCTTAGAAAAAGAATGCTATTATCAAAACTTATGTAAGTTAGTTATCTCATTATTGAAACATTATATTAAAATATGATTTTTCAAAAGAAATTGCAATGGATTGCTGTTCAAAAGGTTCTTTTATAATGTTAATGAAATGATGTCATGAATAAAATGAAAAACTTATGTATAGGCGAAGAATGAGGTATTTTTGAACAGCAATGGGAAACTGAGAGTCACGAATATCCAACTATTGAATTATTTCACATTTGTATGATTATTATTTTTTGACTAATTTTAGAGGGTTTTCATTTTCATGTGGATTGTTATGAGAATATCCCTACATAGTATCGCTCAGTTTCTCGTTTACTTATCTAAAATCTTAGTTTAGTTACAGCAAAGAAAAGTTATTATTATAAAAGTTCGTCAAATTAAGTTTGCTTTTGAGCTCTAAATCGATGACATTTGTAGATAAACGAAAAATAAACAATAAAAATGATGTTTACAGTAAGCTTTCATTGAATGAAAATAGTTTTATTGCTAAAACATATTTAAATATAAAGTTAAAAAATTTTCGCCTAAAATATGAAATATTAGTTTGAAAATAATGTAATTGAAAAAGTCCGACGACCTGTAAAGCTGCTCGAAATTTGAAAACATGTGAGTATGAGTTGTTTGAGAAAACAATTTAACTTTTTTATTATTAAATACATACGATTGCTCTCATTTTCCATAACGAATAATAAAATGAAGCAAAAAGTTATGCTTTTCTTTTTCTTTAATTATTTAACAGAAAGCGATCTCAATTTTCTTATTAAACAAACACCCAGTACTTAATGGTTTGTACATATCGTACATATAATATTTATTAGTATATATATACCGTATTTGGTTTCTTGAGAATTCTGGTCATTTTTACCATTAAACAGTAATTACCTTTTCTTCAGGGCGTTAGAAATCATTTGTTCCCTTAAAAAGCTTTTTCGTATTACAAAAATATTGGCAATACATATAAGCTATTTAAATGACAATAGGATACAGATATTAAAATTATGTTTGTTAATGACTTAAGAAATTTTTTTATTTTAAAAAATTGGTTTTGAGTTCTTTGTGGTTTCGATTAATTTATAAAATACCTGTCTATTAACTGTTAAAATTGAAGTGATAACAGTTTTTGGACAAAAAATATAATGTATAGTACAGTAGTGTGTAATTGAATTAGAGAAACATTAAAATGATTGAAATAGGTTAACATTTAGGGAACAAAAGCCTTATTTATGTTAATAAATGTTTAAATATTTTTACATTTGAAACAAGTCTGTTATATTCTGCAGTGACTCAAACATAATTAACGGGGTCTTCAACTGATACGAATGCATAAACATGCAAAATATGCGAATATATTTTCAAATAATAGTCATGGATAAGATCAATATGAGAGTGTCCTGTTATGTGTGTCCTGACACGCGATTCATACCGATAATAATACTGAAATGCAGTTATGAATTATAGTAGGAGTACATGAGATCTCAATATTATTAAATTTTGAAATTAAATAAGACAATGAAAGGCAGTTATGCTAATCCGTATAGTATGACAGCCGCTGTTTCATTGCTTAGCGATCATTAGTTAGCTTTTAGTTGTTTCATTTGATACACTTATGAGGAATGCCTGTTCACCACTACTACTAAATACCACCAATACTAGTATAAGTTGTTGAAGAAATAAACTTTCATAACCGTCTCATTAAATCATTTCCTTTAAACTAAAACACAAACAAACCTCTCTTTGTTGTAAGTTTTGTTTCATGTCTTTCAAAACTATTAATAACAAAAACTATGGCTCATATGGTGGTAATCGTGTTCATAGCAGTAAATCTTTACCACCCGAGGAAGTGCCAGGAGTTCACACAAAACTCATCACTTATTTTTACTTTTAAGCTAACCCTTAAGTAACAGACTATTTCTTGAGATTAACACTGACTTTATCTGATTTTAAAATCTTTTTTATGACCTCAATGTTGAAGAATTTAATTAAATGTTTCGTTTCATTTGCATTTCTATGATAAGCAGTTGTATTATATGAGATATCAATAAGATTTAAACTGCAAAGTGCTTTCCTGCAAATGGAAATATCGCCACTTCTTTTAATTTGGTTTCAAAAGTCATTCTAATGAACATTCTGTTAAATATTAGTTCAGTAATCCATCAATTTCTAAAAGCCTTCAAATCTAAAAGTGAAGCGAATATATACTAAATTATCTTCACATAAGACACACAACAATAGCAGCAGAAAAGTCTGTTTCCTTTCACTCGCAATCCATTAAATAGTTTGAGAGTAAATATTTTGGCAGAATATATATCAGTAGAATATATATCAATAGAATATATTCTATTACATGTACTGTATCAATAATATTGATATACAATTAGGTAATTCACAGCATGTTTTTCTATCGGTAAAGTATAGTCAATGATATTGAAAACAATACAATATTGAAAAGAATACAATTTTGATGGTGTGATGGGATGACACGAAATGATTGTTTTGAATTAACTGCAAGTGTTAGCATAATGTGTGGTTTGTGTTTTCAATAGTCAGCTCTGCAAATATTAATATTTTGAGATCAATTACTTGTAGTTGTTAACGTTGTTAAACTCATTCTACTTCTTACCACATTATGATTAGGACAAGTTGTATTCGTCGAAGAGTTGCGCAGTTGCAGCGCAACGTCATTCTCGAGTAGATTTTTACTGGGATTCCACGATTTCACTGATACTTTATTTCTCTTTTTTGTGATTGGTATGTCACTGAAGTCCAGAGAAGACAATTTGGTTGCCGATCGCAGCTTCCTCATTTCTCTTATTATTGTGTGCTTTTGTTCTACATCAAGAATCGTTTCTAAATGTTATTCTTCTATTCACAGAACATGGATTTACAGATTTAGATCAGTTTAATGCCATGTAATCAAGAATAAAAGTTGATGAGAAGCAAAAAATTTGTTCACTTTAATAAATTACTAAGTTCTCGATCTATGACTTCAAACAGTTTATGTCAACTTTTTTCAGACTCATTTGAATGAAGTAACTCAATGACAATACATCTATAATAGAATTTTATTATCTTTAAGCGCTGACTATTACATGAAATAAGTCTTCCTTTAATTTATTTTTTTGAGGCGATAAAAAATTGTTTGTCGCCAACAGTTGATTAGAGTCTCGGCTAACTTATAAAGCAATCGGATAGTATTCAAGTGAATGAAGTATAACCTTATTATATCAATATATGGTATAAAAGTAACATTTTTCTAAAGTGTTTCTCAACTCATTTACAATTTTGATCATAATATTCGTTTTATTGTGACTGCAGTTCTTTGTGCGCAAAAATGACTCCGTTTGGATCAAATAATAGTAAATATAATGATCTCATTGAGCTTAAGTGGACATTGTTTAATGAACAGGAAGATATTGATGAGAAATTTTATGATCTCAAGAAACGGTCTCTTTGGGACAATTCTTCTCAAATTGTAGAATCATTAACAGACAACTTATTGGAAAACTTCAACGCATATTCAACTTCATCATCATATTTGTCTTCATTAGGAGCAAATATTGATTATCTTGTGGCCAATAATAGTGACAACTTATTAGCATCACTTAATCAAACGGGAAAGAGTGAATTCGAGATTTATTACTTTTATAAGGTTTGTTACCACTGATTAATTCATTTTTCGATATTTTAACTGTTTAGAAATTAAATTAAGAGTTAAACTGTATGCTGACAAAGTGCTAGTTAACCCATTATAAGTGTAAGCTTTTATCGGCAGCAGTGCTGTACCTGCTGTACCCAGCTATGGTCCAAAGTGCCCAGACCACCCAGATCACCCAGATCACCCAGATCACCCAGTTCACCCAGATCACCCAGTTCACCCAGATCACCCAGTTCATTCAGATCACCCCAAGCATTGTTTGGTATTTAAGTGTAGATCTGTAGCATTTTTCAAAATTGATAAATCTTGAGATTTTCCTGTCTGACCCCAAACAAAATTTCTGGGTCCGGCACTGATCGACAGATTTCCACTGACTTCTAAGTAGGCGTTTGTTGTTCTGAAACTTTAATTAATGAAATTTGTAATATAATTAATTAATGGCTACAATTATGAAAGTTATTATAGGATATTATTTATTTTTACGTCATTTGCTTATTAAAGATGATATTAAGTATAACATTGAGTTAATGTCCTAATACTAATGTCAGTATTGCTTATTATGTCAAATAATTCATTCTCATTGAGTCGAAAATCTCTCGCTCTTTCGCAAAGTAATAGTCAACTCATTTTAAATTAATCAAAAAGACAGTTCAATTATTCGATAAGCACATTATAGGTGACTGATTTTTAGGCAGATTTTTTACACTTGTACTAAACATGCAGTAGGGAAAAATAAAACTATTTGTCAGCCGCAAAATTATGGAATTAGTTTTTTTTGATTAATTTTTGCTATTAGTGTTTGAAACGAGGATAAGTCTGCTTTTCTTATATTAAAGATTGATAGTTATTCAGTCTGTGTTTGTCAGTTTTGGCTGTAATGCTCTTTATTGTCAATCTTGCTCTACAAAAACGAAACTAAGGGAAGTGCTATTCCTATTGCTATACATTATTAGTTTATTGTGTTATAGATCTTGTTTCTTATAACAAATTCAACAAATAAAACAAACAATCAATTCTTGTTACAAATGAGCTCTTATTTATAGTAATTTAACAAATTATGTATTACCTCACATAAGGGTAACTCCAAATCTAATTATTAGATTGTTTGAGACTACAGTTACTCTTCATAGAAAGTCTGTCAATTTCAGTGAATCCTTTCTTAATTAATTATTTAATATTAGACTAACAAATGAGAGCTCTCTTTCGTATAGTTCAAAAATATGAATCAAGTCAAGCATATCCTTTCAAAATACATCAAAGTATTATCTCATTCTCAATTCTGGGATATTATGCTTTGAATATTAAGCTTTTAGTTACTGTACGCAATAGTACTCACATAATAATACGGTTACTCTTTGGGTCTAAACGTGTTAGTCTAACAAAGCAATGTTAATAAACCCTTTAATATTAGTGATGCTTCAATTGTGGAGTTCATACATATAAATTGGTAAATAAATAAGTTAGAGTACTATTCAATATGATTTAAAAACTTGTTTTGATTTGCTATGAAGTTATGGTCGAGAATTTGAAATATTGCATAACCATAATGACTATGTAGATTAGTGAAGAACATAAGCTATTTTTGCGAGCTTTAGCTTGAGCTTGAGCTTGAGCTTTGAGCTTATTGTAAAAATATCACCTTTAATTTAAATCTTTAATTTTGGTTTAAATGTTTACATAGTGAATACAATACAATAATATAATTAAACTAATGATTATCAAAATAACCATTAAATAATTTGAATCACATCATAATTCTGTTGATTGTTCTGAAAGTTTGTTACGCTTTTTGTTATTAAATCATTAGAAAATGATTAAACAGAAGCTCTAGCATGCGAACTTTAGCTTGAGCTTGAGCTTGAGCTTAAGCTATAGCTTAGCTTATGCTCTTCACTAATGTAGATCAGTGTCATAATTTATGATTGGATTGAGATCATAATTTTACTTCAATTATATATTTACAAACTATACTTACTTATACTTATATCTAATTACTTATATACCGGTATTTAAATATTTCTCTAACTAAAGAGAAAAATTAGTCTACAAATTAATTTTCAAATTAAAAGACATTTTAACGGACCCTATGCTTACTCTTTATGAGCAAATATATACATTTATTTAAAAAAAGATTTTACTATTATATGAATACCTTGTATTAAAAATTTGCGTGACTTATATAATTTTTTGTTTATGGACTATTTTAATAAGAATTTATCTGAGGTTTCCTATAAAACGAATTTTATAAAACCGGTAAACTCTCAAAAATATTCGCGAGAACTATATTTTGCACTTGATTCAAAAACTTTCTTTCTTGACAGACACATAAAAGATTATGAATGGTGTCTATTATATGGATTCGACTGTTGAACTATAATTTATGAGCAAAGGAAGATATCTTGAATATAGGAAGATATCCAAACTTGTGAAGAGCATAATATGACATAACATTTTAGAATGTAAATGACATCTCAGCTCTTCAAGTTATGACTTTAAACTTCATACTTCAGTGAATTACTTTCTTTTTTACATAACTTTTTTATTAGAAGAGATGCCGCTTAACAGTAATGAATTCCTATTGAATATTTTGAAACCACTGATATAAACCTGGAGTCTATTTGAGGGAATAAGACAATAAATATTACATTTGTTTAGGGTATTGTATTCAATATATTGAACTCTTTTTTATCACGTTTTCAAAATCAAATTACAATTTTTTGCTGAGAAATCAGAACATAATATATTATAGAAATGGCTTTTTATGAATATTATTGTTAAAGTCATTCAAACAAATTTATGTCACTTCTGGATTACAACGATATGCAACAAAAGTGAAAAGTTGTTTTACTTATAAAATAAAAGTAGAGGACATTTAAATCTTTTAAATTACTATTTGGTGTACAGATGCCAGAAATGAAGTTTCATTTTATTAGTAATAAATTATAGCTTTTTCACATTTCAAAGCCTATCTGAGACGTTGTAAAAAATATTAAAAACTCGGGACCGCGGGTCGGGCCACAAAAAATTCTTTGAAACACCTATAAACTGAAGGCTTCAAAGGCTCATATTAATGTTTATGTTTAAATACTCGAATTGCACACATGTGCATACTTTTGTTACTGGAGACGTCATTGTTTGGTCGCGTAGCCTATACTTCGATAAATCGGCCACTGGTCACTTTTCGGGAAAATTAATGACTTCCTGACACCTTTCAGGTGATATTAAGCTATAATATGTAATTAGTTCGATTCTATAGTGGTCAGTTTCCCGTTTATCGAAGAACAGATAAAGAAATTTCTGTCTTTATTATATAAGACATTGTTTTTAAAGTTCGTATTTAGTACTAAATTTTGAGTTTAATTTTAATACAAAAAACCTTTCGGTTGGACAATGGAAGCAAAACAAAATTAATTGAACAAATTATTAAATATGTATAATTTATTAAGAAATATTTAATAACTTTATTTATTTGTTTTGTGATAAGCTATTATAAAATATTTGAAATAGTCTCTTATTATATGTTAATCTAAAAAATAATTTATTTTGATGAAGTTTGAAAATTTGTATCTTGTATTTGAATAAAAGTTGTTATAGTATATATATTCTAATAATTTATTTAACAATAGTGAGTTTAAAGTCTCCATATGACTCGTCTGTACAAAATCGGATTGACACTATTTTTTAAGCCACTCACAAAATTGGTGATATAGATAGACATCTGCTGTTGTCACTAACATGTAAGGCTAATAAGGCCAGTATAAGACTAAATAAGAAGTACACTCGACAAAAATGAATTTTTCCCTTTATTGGTCAGCTTAATGTATGCCATTTTTGGTTTCTCACTCTCAAACACTTATATATATTTATAACACTACTTCACAATGAATGTTATGCAAAATGAAAAATGTTGAACTCATGCAACTTTTATTGTTAGTAATAAAAATAATATACCTGGACCTCTATATTTATGTACTCAAAATGCATGCTAAAAGTTGATTATATAAGTAATAATATTTATAATATTGGTTATAATACCTAAGTTATAACTAAATAACTTCCTTAATACTTATTCTAAAACAAATGTTATGGTTAACACCTTCCAGATAACAGTTAAATAGGAACTACAGAATTTCTTTATCCTCAATTAAGATACTATTTCCATGACATTTGAAGCCTAACAAATCTCTTTAATAAAATTGTTCAACTGTCAAATCTTTAGATATATGACAACTTCATCTTTGGTACAGATGCGATAAATGTAGCGCTCTCTCTCTCTCTCTCCCTCCCCTTCTCCTCCTTTTCTCTATTAATTAATTAAAAGATGATATACAAATTTTTAAATCCAGATTTTAAATAGCATTCAAATATCACATTTCATATTCTTACCAATTACTAGAAGTTGGAGCACATGATTCAGAGCTATACCTTTTCTCATTTGATAACTCATTTTCAATGTTAAATGAATAACAATTCAATGCTTTTTAATAGGAAATCTCATTTTTAAGGTGGGATATATATAGAGAGTAACTTTTTCGGCGTAACTTGAATGACAAATTCGGCGGTAATATTAGGCGTAAAAATAATAAATTTCAGAGAATAGGAGTTTTATTCATTTCGTATTAAAAAAGCAGTTACAAAAGTATTCATATTAAACAATTAATAATGAATAAGTCTTTCCTCTATGTTTACACTCAAATACAAAAGCTGCCTCTGAATGTGTCTGAATGCCTTTTGATTGTAGACTTCAACAAACAGATCCTTATAATAATTAAAATTTTAATCAATTGAAATTTTTTTGAAAGGAGAAAAAATCTGAAGTTTTTAGTGTTTTTCTATACTATTTTTCGAAAAAATTCTGTTTATTCGGCGTTATTTCAAGAAAAATATCTTTACGCCGAATATTTTTTTTAAAGATTCGGCGACAATATTCAGATTATTCGGCGTTACGCCGAAAAAGTTACTCTATAAATATATATTACGCTTATGCAGGTCAGCCTTTTTTGTGTGGATTTTAGATTGTGTTGTGTTATGACATTAGTGCCCTAAAATATCTTTGGAATCGGTGAGTACACACTCGAGAGATTCCCTTTTGAGATGTCTACAGAACTCTTTTTATACATGTTAAGATTTTCTTAACGTTCTTTCTCAATTTATATTGTTTAACTAGTGCTAAAGATTTGTTTATATTGTATATAAGAGGATCTTAAAAGGTTTCATTACACTTAAAATTCTGAGCTCTATTAAATCCTATGATATTTATAGTTAGTAATTAAAATATTTCTCCATCACATCACTCTATTCTCGCTATAGTTGGAATAAAATTTAAAAATCCAGATTTTATTGTTTACCAATTTTAATGTTATTTACTATTTGGTCATTTATTTTTGCAATTAATTACTCAAAGTTTTCAATATATTACGAAATTGATCCTATTTGAGGACTCATTGGTTTATATAATTAGAGGAATTCGACAGCTGCTCTATTTTGTACTACTATTGGTTTTGTATAAATAGTAAACCCAAATGTTTGTTTGAATTTCTAGATTCCGAGAAAATATATTTGATTTAAAATATTTTAGTAGTGACAACATTTGCAACTTGTGATTAGATTAATCCAAAGTTCAAGTAATTGGATTATTTTGAGAAAACAGTGTAAAGTATTCTAAATTTTATTTACTTAGAGATATTTGTAATCTACTTATTACAAACATAAGAATCAGGAATTATTGCACAATATTTATGAAATATGAAATATTGTAGAGCACAATAGACGAAAGAATAATAGTTATCTCATTACTAATATTTGTAATACAGATATTGTTATTGTAAATAAATAAAAATTATGTAAAAAACTTACATTAATATCATAGTGTTAGCACAGCAGAGGGTTGTCTAAAAATGAAGGGAACTTTCAAGACTCAAGAATTTTTACATACGCTTTGACTGTATATTCTTATAATTTTGTCTATAATTTGAAGCATTTTATGCGTATTGATGTTTCTTTATCATAAACTGATTGAATCGATGTAAACTAATTTATATTAAGTGTCATTGAGTAGGCGATTCAAATAAAATAAAGCTTTTATGTGCTATACATAAAGGTATATATTTTGAATCACCCGAAGCCATAATTTTCAGAACCAGAAGAGTTCATTTTTATGGACTCAATCATGTTAAACATGAGCTTTAGCTACAGAATCACTAAAATTAGAGGCAAAAGACTCTGAGCCCTAAAGAAATGTTTTATATTGAGATACTTTGTATAATACACTATAAGTAACAAAACCCAAAATATAGAATATATTACATAATGCATTATTACAAGAAATTAATGGTTTTCTTTTAGTTATTTTTTGACAATTTAGTTGAAAAAATTTACTAAACTGTATAATTAGAATAAATTAACTTTTTTTATCTGACACATAAAAAAGTCCCCTTAAGAGAAACCATTAAAATTACGAAATTTTTTTATTAAATTAATTTAAACTCAAAATATTAGAACGGAATAATCGTCTCATTTAATATTCAACCATTTTATTTGTCTTTTGGATAAATAAATTCTAGGATTCATAAAAGTCCAGTAAAAAAGATATGTTCTAACGCTCTGTTTATTTTATTGATTATTAGAAAATGGTATTTTTTATGAATCCCTTTATTCGATATTTCATATTATGTAAACTTATTTTGTTCTCTTTTACTTTAATTCATGCTGTTTTGAAACACTAAACGAAAAAGCTTTAATTTTAGAACTTTTTATAAGATCTAAAAACAAATTTAAAGAAAAACATTTCCGCTTACTTACAACCCCCAAAAGTATTTTTTTAAAGAGTGCACTCTGTTTAATACCTGAAAATATAAATTTCATTTAAGAGCTTATTTAAGATTCGGATTCTTTGATAAAAAATTGAAAAACAAAAAATTTAAAAGAAACTGGAGAACTAAAAACTAAAAATACAGAAAAGGTCAAAAACTGGTCTCATTTATAATACAATTCTTTGAGAATTGAAAATTTTGACATTCATTGAATAATGAAAGGAAGTAATAAATTAAATTATTCTGTTAAGCTTTTAAAGATGTAACAGCATGCTATTCAAATAGATTTATTCATCTTTAATTAAATATTTCAATTAGAATATGACCTTAAATGGAAACTCCTTTTACATTGCATTTTACTTAAGTCTTGACTCAAACAAAGTTTTAGTATAACAGAAAATACACTCAAATCAAGTTTCAAAAGTGAGATTAAAAAGTATTTTTGGAAAAAGTTAATTGCAATGCTTTTATGTCATGTAAATTGTTATAAAAATTTATGTTATCTCTAGTGTTTAACTTTCATTCTCTTTCATATGAATAATTTATTAAATATCTGTAATAATGTTTTACTGCACACACCTTTACTAAACGGTACTTAAAATACCGACTTTTTAATTGTATAAACAATTTTATCTTATTTTATCTTTATTTTCAATTAATTAAAGTTAACTTTGAGAAAAATGACTCGATTTAAATATTTATATTGAATTAAAATAGAAATTAGTATTCATTTTGTTGACATAAAGATTGATTTCATGAACTAATGAAGTTTTTATTATAAACGAGTATTGAATTATTGGATTCTATAATAACAGACTCTTTTATTTTGATATAAAGTATTATAATATTACGATTGAATCTTTAGTTTAAGAAAATAACAAATAAAACACAATTTATTCTCGAACTTCTTTAAACTTTTCTATTAGTTTTTTGATCAAAAAGTAAGTTAAGCCAAATCAGTGTCTCTAAAGTGAACATTTCCGCTAAATTACTTCGGATAGAATTGTATAATGAGGTCATATATTTTGATTCCAGTACATTATTTTGAATTAAAAATTTGTTTTATGGTAATTTCGATCAAATTTCTCATTGACTTTTCCTTTGACTCATAGGTTAGTACATTATGTCAGATATAAGTAAACTGTAGCAAAAATATATCTATAATATATTGATTATCCATTTATTTGAAGAAAAGAATATATAGTAAACTCCTTTCTGAAGACTCTCAAGAGAGAAAGTCAAAAGTCAATTGAGTTTTACGCTAAAAACCTTTGCCTCGCATTGGTTTGGATTCTGTGAAAATCTATTTTATATGAAATGCAAATCTATCTCTCTCTAAAATGAAGTGATTTCTAACAATTCGCGGTTCATTCGATTCAAATTGCATTTAAAAGCACTTACCGTTACATTGAGTTAGCATTAGTCATAATATTAAATCATTCCTTATCATAGATTTTAGATTTCATGCATAGGATAATTCTTTTTGCGAATTTCTATTTAACGATATGATTATTTAATCTACAGGTATGATCGCAACCAATTAAGTGTTATGGGAATAGGTATGGTATGGGTATTGGGCTTTAATAAAATGAAGCCATAATTTTACTGTTCATTTGATTGTTTGTTTTTAGAAAACTTTTCAAAACTCTGGAGATCGCTATTGAAAACAGTTTTCTCTGTTGATTATTCAATTTATGAATTAACAAAATTTTGTAAAATTCATTTAACCGTTAGATTTAGTTAATATAACAACAATAAATGGAATAATTGAATCTGTTTTACGCATTGTTAGCCTATTCTAATGTTAGCCTACAATCACACTTAACTTTAGTATACGTGCGATGTTTACAGGAGTGCATTACAGTTAAGTGTGATTGTAGTAAAAGACCGAAAATAGATTGGTTGATAAACCTATTTAATTAGTTAAAATATTGAATTCATTGAGTAAGTACGAGCTTTGGGCAGGTGTTCCCATTCTCATCAATCCATTTTGCCTCTAAAGCTCTTAACATTTTTAAGACTATTATTTTGAGGATTATGTTCGTGTTTTTCTTTATGAATACTAATAAATTCAATTATTTAAAGCACTTTTATTAATATGGTTTGCAATACTGGAGTACTTTACTTCATATTATGGTATATTTTTTAACCTTTAAAATAATATTTTATATCAAGTCTAAACATATTTCATTTTAAACAAAAGAATATGTTTCACATCCAAAACAATATGACAAATGAAACCAGAATTTAAAATAATACACAAATATTTATTTAAGCGTAACTTCAATTTAAATGATTTGATCAATTGTTAAGCGTTTATAACATTATGTTATGATAAATATTTACCGATTTCAAAATAAAAATATTGATATAACTGGAGTCATAACTTTTATGATGCTTTGTATTCACTTGATTCCGGACCTGTTCCTAAAATTGAGAAGCTATTACATAATTTATTTAATGAGTGTAATAAATCTTGATATTATTTCATGTGTAAACTCAAGAAAGATATGAGCATAACAACAAGTCTGAATCAGACTTATCTCAACTTGTATTACATTTTCAGATTCAAATTTGTTTAAAATTTAATTTCAACACCAAATTATTTAAAATATTAAATTAAGTCAAATTTATTAATCATTAGTTTACTTAATCTCAAATAATTTATTTATTATTAATGAATTTAATGACACAAAACTTTTATGACCTATAAAAATATATTCAATAATAAAACCACTGTAAGTGTTAGTGACATAAGTAGGTAAAGAGAAAGGAGAAGTACGAAAAATACATTTATTTGGACTTAAATTACTTATAACTATTTGAAAATATGATTTAATTAGATTCAGATTTAGATAAATTCCTGGAAAATTGAAAAGATTTCAATTGCTATTTATCTTTAACTTTAAGCAATGAATAATTAATGAGAAGTGTTGCGAACTTTACGACTCATTACTTATATATAAAGTTAAATAAATAGCATTTGAATTTGAGCATTAATTATAGATAATGTGATTTTGGAAGTTGTTTCAGAGATGAAATAACTTTCCAGATTTGAATAGTTAAGAGCGAATAAAACTAATTACATTCAATCTAATAATACACTGAATCCAAAAAATAAATAAAGATTTAGAGATAACTTCGCCCTCCAAAGCAAATAAATCTCATTTTAAAATAATTGAAATAATTAAAAACTTATAATTGATTTCTTAATTATTTAATATTTTATTATAAAGCGTAGAGAAAATAATTAATATACTTCTGTATTAAGTTTAGTTAAGAGTGCAAATCGTCGTTTAATGCTTTAGTTAACATACAAATACTGTTATATATCAATTAAGCATTCAATTTGCATAAAATAAATGAATATTCCAATCAGCCCATTAAAACAGAGTTTCTGACAGTTAAAATTCGGAAGTGACTCTATGCAAAGATACTGTCAAAAGAGACTTTTTTCATTTAGTTAAGCTCTTTCGATATAACTAAATAAAACCAAAAACCAAAAACCAAAATACTGTACTCCACTATTCTTAAAAGACAGCAAAGTAATGATTAGGCTTCACATGATTCTCAAGACTTGGAATTTATTCAACAAAATTATTACATAATCACTATTATTATGCTATACTCCATACAAACCTATCAGTAATGTCTTGAACTTGGTTATTTTTATATTATGTTTGCATAGTTTTTATTTTTCACAACAAAGTTTGATTAATTGAGTTAAAACTAAACTAATCAAAGAATAAATACTAATATTAGTGAATAGATTGCTTTGAAAATTGTTTTCCTGCAGTAATGATACTAAAATTTCTTAACATTAACGTTATTATTATTAATTGAGATCAACAAATATTGCACTTGTGTAACATTAACTGCTTTTTTAGACATTTATGTGAATGATAAGAAAGAACAGTTTTAATGGCATTTCTCAATGATTCTATTTCTGTCAAACTTATAGAAAAAGATAAGCATTTTTATAATAATATATTGTCTGCTCAGTGTGATGTGAAAACATACATAACTAATTTGTGTTACAGAGTAGTGGTCGAAAAAATAGTGCCAATACCATGGAATGGTATTGGGATTTTATTTCGTGGTAGTGGAATGGGATTTACGAATACTTCAAAATACGATTACAAATGAACTTTAATGTTATAAATGATACAGATTTTCAATTATATAATTTTTCTTATTCTGCCACTCGTACTAAAATTGCGCTCTGATTCCAATTGAGTTGCAGGTATTGGAATAGTATTGGTATACATTTTAAATTTTTCAGTGGTCTAATATATAAGATATTGTCACTTTACGTGCACAACAAAACGGTTATTTTATTTAGACTCAATTGTATCTATTTTTTACTGTATCTTTCAAGATAAGAAAATGCTTGAATTGTATTAAAATAATAAAATCATTTATACTGTACTCTTAGTCCATAATCAACTAATTTTTCTCCCAAATATTATATTTAGTTATATTATAAGTTTTTTTCAAATTTCAACGCATAGCTAACAATTTTATTATCTAAATGTTTTCTCTTTATTGAATATTTTTTCAAATAAATTTTTAATTGTATACTATTTGCTATCCTTTAGAACAAATAATTCATTCATAAATAATATTGAAGTCCTGCAAAACTGAGGTAAAGGTTTTCTATAATAATCTTGGAAAGAAACTAAAATAACTTTTAAGGGACCTTCACTTTACAGGAAATTGTGATACAACAAAACATTTTAAAAGCAAAAGTTACAAGACTTTAAGCTCAATTTTGAGAAAGTGAACCTATTTAAAAGTAAAAAATATTGAAACTCATCTTTAGATCCCATTCAAGTGCATAGTATAACGCGAGAAACTCTTCAAAATGAGTTTTTAATATTTGATCTTTTGTGAAAGATTCTAAAACTTCCATTAGGATGCTCTTCACTGTGAAGTGATTATTATCTTTTAAAAATATAATATTGCAATTCAGTCAAAAACTCAGCAAATTTTAATTTTCTTTGGGTTATCTTAAGAGAGGCTAAAACTTTGCTCTGCATTCATATTAAAAAACTAAAATTTGTAAAAAGTCTCAAAGTTTCGTTCATTTAGTTGATGAAAAGTTGATTAGAAAAGTTATTTAATTCAAATAAAAAGACATAATTTCAAAATAATATCTTAATTATAACGGAGCGATTCGAAGTGATGGTAATATCGGATATTTATTGTTATGTATCTGCACTGTATTCTCATTTTGACTACTATTCCATAACAATTATAAATTATATCTATTATAATATTCCGTTTATATATTAAGAATTTTGTAGTGTATTAAATGACTTAATTTAAGACAAATTGACGCTTTTTATATGGTTATTATTATACGATTGCTAAAAATGTTTCTGTAATGAGTTAATCAAATCACAATTTTGAACTATTTTTTCGATTCCATTATTATTAATATTAAATAACTTATAAATAACGAATCATTTCTTTTTTGCATTTATCACTCTTTTTTTGCTGAGACGTCAGTTGTTATGCACATATACTCTGTATTTTCAACATTCTTTATCAGAAGAATTTAAAGCATTCCAGGTCTGGTTCATTAGACCGACAATCACTTGACAGACAATCACTAGACCGACAAATATTTTTTAATTTTTCTCGTTTTTTAAGTCGAATTTTAGTTAAATTAGATCCAATTTATATGTAAATTAGACCGAGGATTCCGAATATGTATGAGATTTTTATCTAAAACTAATGGTATTTGAGATTTTTGTATATTTGAAAATATTTCCATGTAAAAATTTAGTTAAACGCAAATATCTTAAGAAATATTAGGATTAGACAAAATTCTCTTTTATTTTCGGAATTCTCGGTCTGATTTACATATGAATCGAGTCTAATTTAATTCAAATCCATCTTAAGAAATGAGAAAAATTTTTTATTTTTCTCATTTTTTGTTGGTCTAATGAACTGTCGGTATAGTGATTGTCGATCTAGTGAACGCGACCCAACATTCCACTCGAAATTTCGTCAATTTATTTATGATATGTTGAGAGAATCATGAGATCATATATTTTAATATAAATTATAGAGTCACTTAAATTTTTGAAATTACATTTCCCCCAAATTATATCATTATTTGACAATTGATAGCAAATAATTTAACAATTTTAATGATAAAGTGTAGTCAATTTATTCTAAACTACACAAGTAATGCATAATTAAGAGTTATCCTTATTTTAAAATTTGTTATTTATCGGTTAAAATAATTTTAAAATATTATTTCTTAGAGAATAAGGAAAATTAAAGCCTGAACTAAAACCAAGACAATGGTAACATAAAATTGAGAACCTATTTTTCAAATTAATTTCTGACAAAAATAAAAAATAATGCAAAAAAACAACGATACAGTTCATACTGTCAGTTGTGCTTTGTTATAACGAGAATTTACTGTAATTCAATTGAGGTTTTCTTATCTACACAATAACTAACCATTACTTGAAATTTATTTATTATTTGTAAAGTATAATCAGGAATAGCATAACAGTGATAACCAATTAATTTATTTTAGTTAAGTAACAGTATTTATTGATTTAGTAAATTATTTAATTGCAGAAAAAACTTGAAAAGTACAATATTGAGGTCATTAACACTATTTATAGAAACACTAAATCTTTATATCAATACTATAGAGAAAGTTTAGTGGCATTGAAGTGAATCTACCATTTGATGGATAGCTTACAAACTATAAGACATGATCTTAAGAATGTTTATCAAAAGATATTTGATTTATTTTTGTTCAACTGATATATCTTTTTGATTCATTTTGAATTTGTTCTCTGTCTTCTAACTATATTTATCTTATTTCATATTTCAATTCAAATCAAAAACTGTCACTTTTAATGATACGAATCATGTATTTTACTTCTGATTTAGTCTTTAGAAATTGAGTTCAATTCATTTGCTTGTGGTTCAGTGTTCTCATGTCTTTTGTGTCTCATTCTTTATATTTAACTATTGGTAAAATTTTTAGTTTAAGTTATAATAAATTTATTTTCGCTCTAGAGTTCAATTATTTTCAGTAATACAAGAAAACATATTAATACTTCATTGAAACTTATTTAACAACAAAAACTTCATTAATAATATTTTGAATCAATTCTGCTGTAATTCATTATAAAAATTAATGACTTAATTGAGAAAGACTTTTAAATAAATGCTATTCATCGCAAGTCGTGCCAACAGGAATCATATGAGATATATATACTTGTATTTTTTAAAACAGTATCCAAGCTAAATCTCGAATATAAAATTCTAGAACGGAAAACATCCCGATCCCGAAAAATTTTTGAAAATACATTTTCTAATAGACTCCCATAATAAAATTTTAATTTTCTTAAATGGCTTCTAAGGGAAAATTTTATTTCGATGTCCCACTTTCATCAATGATACATGAATATTTCAATTCGTCCGGATCAGCAATTTCATCTCACAGTGGAACAGATCCGACAACCCAGACCTGACCATTTAGGAAACCACATATACTGTATATCTGAACACTTTGAATACATATTCATTTTATTAATACTTCTGATAGGTTAGGATCCGATAGAACTGAATCAAACTTAGTATCATATATGAAGGTGAAGTACGGAAATAAAATTTTTCCCATAGAAGCCCATTATAAATAAAGGCAAAAATTTAACAATGGTACTCTATGGGATCAAATTTTTCAAAAAATCATTTTACGGAAACGAAGTAATTGAGCACATTTTACAAATAACGCATAATTGTTTTACGTAAATCTTTAAATTAATTTAAATATAAGCTACAATTTATTAACCAAAAAACTAAGTCTATTAAATAAATTTTATATTGTGACGTTTTAGATTTAGTTTAATATTTATACGTGTTACTTTTTGTATAAGTTATTTGACTCTATTCTCAAGAATGAGTGTTATAAAAGTATAAACTTTCAGTCGCAAAGCTTGTGCATACTTATGTTGAGAGTTTCTTTAAGATTTCATATATATTGTTGAGACTTTACCTCTCAATGTCTGAAAAATATGGACCAAAATCGTTATTTATGTCGTCGTATTCATGGATTCGCGTTGGGAGATAACGAAATGCATTTTATACTTTAATAATTTCACAAAAAGCCAAAATCGTGACAATTTTATGTTTGAAAATTGACAATTGAAAGTATATATTGAAATATCATATATTTCTGATACTTTTTAGTTGAAGATGTATATTATTATAAAAATTGTTTTATATGTTACAAGCAGTGCCCGTTCTGAAAGAACGGGCAAATATAGTATAACTAAGTATATAAAGATTCATATTATGTTTAAAATACTCGATTGCACTGCAATTTTGTTTACTTGAAACGTTTCTCAATTTTCCCATTGTAAAGCACAGTGGCTTAGCCAACTCGGCCACCGGTCACTTTTCGGAAAAATGAGTGACCTCTTGGCGCCTTTCAGGTGTTACTGCGCTTTAATATTTAATTAGTTAGGTTCTATAGTGGCTATACTTTTAAATCAATATAAAGGTTCAAATGAGTTGAGGCTTATTTAAAAACTCTAATTCAGTTTACTTTTCATTGATTGGTAAAAATTATTAAGAGTCACGCTTTATTTAATGTCATATATATATATATATATATCAATCTTTATTTCAATATAATCTTAGATTAATATTTATTTTGCTGAATAAGCATTATTAATATATTTTTGTTTAATCTCAAGTTATAGTATATTTTGTTTAACCTTAAATATAAATTCAATTTTATAATAACTTCCTAAACATTGAATCTGAAAAAATGCTATATTTTGGATAAAAGCAAAGCTGAACATATTTTTATTCAAGTTTTAAAGAAAATCTTGTTGAGAAAGTTGATTAAAGTCTGGATTACATTTAGTCGGTATATTTTTTTAGATTTAACTAAAGTTAAATTGTATAAAATTTGAACTCAGCTGAAAATTAGCTAAAAGTGTTCAAAATAAATAACTCATTTCCAAAAAGAGGTATCATCTGATTTATTATTTATAGTCTTTGGTGTAAGTTTTTAATTGTAAAACTTGAGAAAAGAAATTAGTCATAACTAAAATGAAGCCACAATCACAATCAACTTTTAGCTCAACCATTTTAAAATGTAAAAGAGTTGTGTCTTATGAGCTTTGCATCGAATTACTGCACATCGACTCAAAACATTTCGCGCTCCACTAATTTCTATCAAAAGTAAAGCGAATGTTTTCTGAATAAAAATAAAATACTTTCAAACAATAACCTTTAAAACAGCATAAATGAAAGCAAAAAGACTTCCATTTCTCAAATCCTGAATAATTTCAAAGTTTCAGATCAATACTTTAGACCTTTAAATACCAAACTTTTAAAATATAAGTTTGAGATTCATTTCAATAGATTTGTCTGATAATCACCAAAAGTAATTAATATAAAAATAACAAAAGTTTAATATAGAATAATAATAATAGATTTGCATTATTTGATAAAACCTTTTACTTTTAATCAAGTTTTTAAGATTATTTTAATAAAATTAATAATTTTGTTAATGAAAAACTTCACTAAAAGCTTAAATAAAAATATCTTAAAATTGATCTAAAAATAATATACTGAACAACAATGTTATTTATGATACTATAGCCAGAAAATAATAAAATGTAAATTTGGAGCCAATGCACAATAGTATCGCCTTTCAATTTATAAGCGTTGTGTGTGATAGTATTGTAGCTGAAACTTTAGTTAAGATTAGATAACGGTCGCCATTGAGGTCGCTTTAACAGCCAGATATCATTAATTGTAAATAATGTATCATTTGTTTTGTTGAAAAGTTGACAGAAATTCAGAGACTTTATTCTTTTTTAGCAGACATTACAAGAAGTGTAAAAATATCGTCAGTCAAGTGGTATAAAATCGTTTTTCCAATTGAGATAATATTAGGGATAGCATTGAGCTCACAATTTGTGTGTAATTTAATTTTAAAACAGTTTAGAACTTCGATATGAGATAACTCATAGTATTAAAACTTATCGAAAATCCTAATTAAATGAATCCAGAATTTCTTCTATAAATTTTAGTTTTAAGAGAATTATCCTTTAATATCGGATTTGGTACTTTATGGGGTTAATATACGTTATTTTTTTGATCGATAATTCAGAATCTGGAGAATGTTTTGTCTAAATTCAATCAAATATATAAATCAATTATTAAATTTTGTCAATAAATAATTTTAATTCTACATTCGGAAGACGAGAACTGAAAAAGTTTTTCTTCTGTTATTTTAATTGTCGATGATTTGACTCTTGACAGATTGTGTACTCCCTTTAATATCAATATATTGAGCACTAATGTTAAATATAGATTTTTCAATCAAAGAAACTGCATATAATTAAAAATTTTAAATAAGGCTTAAAATTGGCAAAAACTTTATTGATATAGAAAAGCATGTAATAGGTAAAAATTCATATACCACTCGATCCAAGCTGAAAAAATTGGTTAATTTTGATTTTATTTCAAATCTATGAGTATTGAATACAAAGTATCATACAGTACAATACAAGTGATAATCGCTGCAAATAAAGTAAGATTAACTTTACTTCCATAAATTCTTTGTTAGTTTGCTAATAAGCGAAATACTTATCTAAAGCTATCGAATAAAACTAATTTAGCAAATGGACTATTTTTGGGCTTACTATTGCTGTCATTTCTAGACTATAAGCTGTAAGTCAAGCTCAAAATAAATGTTTATTATGCTTCTAATAGTGATATCTATTACAAAACATATTACTAAAAATGATATTTATTTGGAGATAATGTTAACATTTCAAATCAAATATTGAATAAATTAACATTAAAATTACATAAATAACAAGGGAAAGTATACAGTCTATGACTGTTTACAAAGCGCGATCCAAATGTATTTTTTGCCACTTATTCATATCTCTAACCGTTCCCATAGTAAAGCATTAGTATCGGTAGTTTTTCGTCGGTAACTTGGCCACTGGTCACTGGATACAGACTTTTGTCGTAATTTTATCGGTTCTCAGGGACAATGATTATGAATATAAAATCAGTTTTTTGATAACTCTTACCGTTTTCGAGATCTATTTGGCAACAGACGGAAGAACAGACGGACAGACAGAACAAATCTATTGCGCGCTCTTTTTGATCAAAGCTAATAATAAAAAGAAAATTGAAAATTTTATTATTAAGAGTTGAATATTGGATCAAAACCTTTCAAAATTCTATTATAAAAAAACTCAGATCAAAATCCAATTAAACCAATTTTTTTATAATATATTAACAAAAATAATTTAAATCTCAATGAATCTGAAGAAAATAATTGAAAGGACCACATAGTATGGCATACTTTGCTTTTTCAAGTCATACTTAATGTTCATCAAAATCAATTGATGAAAGAATCCCTTTAAAATTATAGTTACTGACAATTTTTAAACCATTTGACAGTTGTTTTAACTGAAAAAGATTTGAGTTAACACTAAAAGTTAATCCTATCAGAACATACGTGCAATCCGTTCTGTATTTAGTGAACAGTCGGTATCATTAAGTGAAGAGAATAACACAATACAGTATTACATTCAATTTATGATTTGTATCATTTAATAGTAGAGAAAGAAATAAATTCCCTGAGACAGTCTCTTTAGCACTTCATAGTTTTCTATATATCCATAATAAACCTTTTCTCAGATAAGTTTTTCCAAAAAAGGCTTCGTATTACTAAATGACTTATGGATAAAGCGTCCAAATTCTGCTTAACTAAAAGCAGAAAAAAGCAACAAAAATTTTTTAGCAGAAAATAATATTTAATATTAAGTTTCACTCAATTAGGAACTAAAAATTTTATTTTGTTAGCTATAATATGTGTTTTTTAAGTCCATAATTTTGTCAATTAATCACTTAAATATTTAATTAGTTATATTTTTTTAATTTTAAGAAATCAGTCTTATAAAAATAAGACTCATTAATTGGTTTTTTATATAAATTTTTTCTAAAACTCATTTTTATCTTTTTAAAAATGATTATTAATTAGATAATAATCATGACTCTAGTTTTAAATATCTTCTTAATTTTGTTTATAATGAATTTAATAACGTTTTCTTCAGCCAACTCCCTAATGAGAGGAGATCTCACTGAAGCCCATGTTGAAAACCAGTGAGATTTTTAAAGGGATAACCCCGTGTCGGCATGGGCAAACGCGTCGGGCCATGGGAATGTTAAAATACACTGAATATGTGGCATATTGCAGGGAAAACAGCTTCGAATTCGGGGTTCGAACCCACGACCCTTCGATCATGAGTACGACAACTTTCCTCTGGTCCATCCTCTCTCCCTATAACTCTATAACAATTCTCTATAACTACCCTAAAATCATATAGATAACACGCGTTATGTACAGTCTTCTGCATTAAAAAAAAGCGCACTTTTAAGTAAGATATATACTTTCATGTATAACATTAAACTGAGTCGCATATAATAAAATGTTTCAATACTTAAATAAAAGTTAACTTTAGATATGTTAAGTTCAAACTTTTAAAATCAAATCAAAATCATATTTTGAGTTTAAAAATTGAACTTAAAATATAATATGAAGTATGAGATTGAAATAATTAAGCTTGAATTTAAGAAAGAGTGCATGCTTTTAGTGTTTATTTTCGGTTAAAACTACTTTCAAATAAATTTCAATTAAAATCTTTAAATATGGTTAAACATTGTTTAGTAAGTGAAAAATAGAAAAATTTAATCTCCGGAATAACGGTCTAAATATTAAAAGATTTAATCGCTATAATAAATTGCAATTTGATATATTTACTAAAAAGTTAAGAAATATTGAGTAAAATATATTAACCGAAAATTGTTAACTTTATTTTATATAAACTATGATAGGCTTTGATAACTTAGTTATCACAGAATCATTATCTGTTAATATGATTTTTACTGAACTATCATACTATTATATTGAATAGAGTTAGGGTGTTATTTTATTATCGTGTGTTATACGTGAAAGTATATATCTTAAAGCTGCGCTTTTTAATGCAGGAAACTGTAAGCAAAAAAGTAAAAATCTTAAAAAAATAATGGATGTGCATAAAGTGAGCTTTTTGGAGGGGTGCGCGTTATCTATACGATTTTATGGTGAAAGTTTTTGGTTTAATAAAATAAGAGTTTGGCAGAATTTGAACTCTTCACTTATCTGTTTCTACTTCTGTAATATTGTATTTCACTGATTTACTGTATTACACGAAAATATACTTTCAATAACTGATAAAATTAAATGTATATTATTTTTCATGCCATAAGTTTTTATTATTATTTTCTAACTTTTACAGAGTTTTTGAAGTTTACTTTAACTTATTGCATAAATATTTGATTAGAAATCAATGATTACTAATATAATTCCATTTCAATGGTTGGTTCTATTTTTGGTTCATTAAGACGTCATCCACAAGTACGTACGCACTCATAGGGGGAGGGGGTTAGGCAAAAGCGCACAAACTCATATTTCCCTATATGTTTAACATTAGGTCACGTGTGAAAATGTATACATAGGGGGAGGGGGTCTAAGAATTGACATTTTTTGCGTATGTACTTAAGGATGACGCCAATAGAGCAGCATTAGAAAAATAACAAAATCTTCAAAAATATTGTATTTATTTCATATTAAAGTGATTTCTATATTTACAGTAAGACTTGAAATACTTACCAGTTATAGAAGTGTTAGTTAAATATTTAACAAATCTTTAAATAACATCTATGCTGTGCATCACTTTAAAAATTATTTATCAGGTATTCCTTTAGGTTAATGTTTCAATAATTAAAGCTTTTGAGTATAAGACCCAAACTTTATCAGTAATTTATGATTACATAGTTATCGAATACAATTTCTTCGTAACAAAAGCATTATTCTGTTCAGGCATTAATGGCTTTCTGTTATACTGAAGATCATTTATGTGGACGCGACTCAAACTCATACGTAATTCAATAACTGTTACACATTATTGGATTATAGCAAACATTAGAAGTAAACTTCTCATAAACAGTAGTAATTATTGTCATTGTATTAAATGAACAGTCGTTGTAAGCTTTGGTAAAAACTCCAAAAGAACTGAATAATTTCTGTCTACTTTATAAAAATAGTGAATTTCTTAATTTTTCATAAACTTTATTTAGGCTTTTGATATGCTTTCAGAAAAATGAATAGTTAAAGCATACAATGCTTATTAAAACAAACATTTAATCAATTCTCATCTCTATTTGTATTGTAAGTTAATGTATATTATAGTTATATTAAGTTATATTAACTTATTCGCTAAGTTTTGAAGCTTAGAAACTCAATATTCGTAATAAAATCACGTTTAAAGCTCTTAAGAATAATTCCTGATTTTGTACAATATATCGTAAAATACAAATTCATTTTTTATGACTATATCTTAAAGCACTAAATTGTTTATATTATATTTATTTATGTGATTTTTACGCATATATTTATATTCTATTTATATTAAAATTGTGAAATGTGAATAAATAGAAAATTATTATTTAAAGGACCAACAAATCATTTTAATTTTCAAATAAATTACATTAAATTCAAGCCATTAGTTCTGTTGAGCAGTAATTTCAAAATATAACACTATTATTCAACTAAAAATAGCGACCTTTCCTTATGCTAAGAATATTCCTTTACTCAGAATATTCTACAACTTAAACAAAAACTTGTCTCAAATATTTGAAGATTTATATATCAATTGCTGTGTTTTATGTAAGAATATTGAAAAAGTTTCACGTACTGTACTATACGGTACTATACAGTACTGTATCTATGTATGAGCTCATGAACGGAATTTAATGAATTATATTTTATTCTTAATATATGGTAATAATAAATCATTTTTGTATAAAAACACTAACTCACGACTGCAACTAAGAAAGAGATTTCAGATATTTTTAGTCAGAGAAAACTTATTGTAGTGATAATAAGAGTATCGATTGGAATATAGTGGTGAATGTCTGGTCATTGGCACTCATGTTATTTTCATCAGTTGTATTTGCGAACACTTCAGCACATTGTATACATCTTCACATATGATAAGTAACATAAGTTAGTGCTCTGACTGAATTCAATTGAAATGTTGAACAGAGTTTGTTAGAAATATATATATAAGTAATAAATAGGCGCACGTGAGTGGCATCAAATCCTACATCTGTGACACTATGAATCATCCATATTATTGTTTATTGCAAGAAATGGTTAGAATAGGAACCATTGCCTTAAATTGTGATATTTTCATTTTTCTGATATTAACTAAATTATCAAAATTCATAACAATTTTTTTACAATAATAAATCTAATGTTCAAAAAATACTTTATATTCCTATAAATATATAGTTTAAAGATAAAGATGTGAAAACTGGAGACAAGTTTTAAATATTAATTTTAATTTACAAGTTATTAAGGGATAAATCTTTATAATATTGAAGAATGATTGACGACCACATGTCAAAGTTATATCCTGTTGAATATATCCAAAAATAAGTTCATCCATTACTAACACTTTCTCAGCCGTGAGTCTAATTCAGTAGAACTCTATTCAATAAAGTAAACATTTTATCTTCACGTTCAGTCATTCTTTAACCAGTTCTTAAAATAAAAGCCTCTATTTTACTCTCAATTCTAACATATCAAGTGACTTATTATCATAAAGTATAGTCGTTATTAAAATAAATCTATTTTTATTAGAATTTTACCCAAAAGAGAATTTAAGGCATATAAGAGAGAATTTCGATGCATATAAGAATTTGTTCAAAAAACTTTACTTATTTTAAAGAATTTCATAATATTCTTTCAATAGACATATTTTTCAAATAAATAAATAAATTGAATAAAAATACTTTCGATAAAAGGACATGGTATAGAAAATCGTATTTATTTAAAAGTTAAATAAATATCTAAACTCAGAAATAAGAAATATATTTGACGTGTTATTGTGTTACTACAGGTTTATTTACTCACCTTTGTCATAAGTAATAGAAAAGGCAGTTTCTTCAGCATATAAGTCCCATAATATTACAGTTAAACCCGTTTATAACCAACTCGGTTATAACGAAAACCCGCTTATAAAACGGGTTTAACTGTATACAAATTTATTTCACAAATTTATCTTATAGTTAGTGATTTGTGAAAAGTATTTACTGAGTATTGGGTTTAAAAATTGAGGCGTAAGTATTCTTTTGAAATAAAATGAGAGCAAAATGACGTTAAGCTCATCAGTTTAATTAATAATTGCTTACGTGAATAAATTTACAGATTTTTAATTGAAAATTATTTCGTTTGCTTTACTCTTCTTATTGCTTTTAGTATACGTGCGTCAAATAATAGAGTCTAAAAATATAAACTTTATAGGTTTTAAAGCCATAATAATGTTTACCTACTCGTTAGTATAAATAAAGTAAATTAACGTCTTATAAATTATTTCCATTACAGGTAAAAATATATTAATATGTCATTTAAATCAATAAAACTAACCCTTATTTTCAAATATTTTAAAATTAAGAAATAATTTATTATTTTTCATGCGTTAGCTTATTATAAATACTAACTGCATACGTATTGTTAGCTTTTATGAAGTTTGTGAGTTTTTGAAGTTTAAATTAAATGGTTTTAAGTAATTGAATTCAGAAATTATTTCGAGTATATAATTGATTGATTTTAAAGTATTCTCAAAAAATCATTTGCTTTGTATTTTTTAAGTCCTTTTGAGTGGAATGAGGTATTCAGACGTGTTTAATGATTCTCTCATTGAATAATATAATATATGATTATATGTATGTATGTATGTTATGTATTGAAACAGAATGAAACTTACAAGGTTTTGGGGTAATAGTGATGCTCATCTAAAATATTTTGACGATTTTATTTTAAATTTATTAAATTTTGTGTACCAAACAACATATTAATATATAAATTCAAAAATGTTGTTTTACTCAAATTTGACTTTTATTTCAAATCTAAATGAAATATGGTATCTATGAAAAGGAGAACTAAACTATACATTTCACCTGTCTTTTTATTGGGGGTGTTCAACATACCACTTGGCAAAGTTTAATTTATTTTGCTATAAAACATTATTATTCATTGCTTTTATCTCATTCACTAACAAAAATAATATTTAAGAAAATAAAAACTTTAATATCAAGAATACTGTTCTGTTGTCTAAACAAGTGATTTCCAAAATATTTTGTTTGGTGGACAACTTTGGGGTATCAAATTGTTTTTGAGGATCATTTATGGACAGGAAATACAATTAACTTAATTGTAATCATTTTTAAAGCTAAAGGTTCTTTGTGTATAAATATAATATTTTATTAACAGATACTATTTTGCTTTTCTTTAATTACATATAAAATATATTCCAAAATCTAATCAGAAAAGATTCCTTAGAACTTCAAAATTTCGCTAATATTGTGAACCTATTGTGTAATATTCTAAACCGATTTTTTCAAATTCATTCAACGTTGAGCTTAACTCTCAGATGAAATTTTAATCAATTTCTAAATTATTACGCATCCGTTTTAATAGAATATTTACTAAAGTTTATGTTTTCTCAATCTGTTTCTAGTTTGCTATTTATATATAAGTTTTTATAAAATGATTTTTTGTGCAAAACTTTTGCTAAAATAACTTTAATTCACTTTAATTTGAAAACCACTGACTTATTTAAAATCGATTAAAGCCAGACTTAAAAATGGATTTTAAACTTTTTGAAATATGAGCTATGTTTAAAGTAACCTGAATTTATTTATGTAAGAATACGTCAGAATATACTTTTAAAAATGATTTTTTTCAAAAAAATACTTTATATCTGAGTTATATTGAATGATTGCATTCTCCTGATTTGCCTTGGAATGGAATTGACATTTCATTTACTTTGTGAAAGTAAATGTTACTTTAAAAATAGACATGACATGATAACGAGACATGACAACTGCAATTTCAAGAAGTTGTCCGACTAAGAAATTATTAAGCTCTGAGCGTTTCTCAAACTTTGAAACCCGTGACAGACACGGAAACTATCGAATAAACATTAGTTTAAAAATCATTATTTTTGATTTTATTTTTAATTTTTTAAAAATATTAATACAATTGTAGCGCTTATTTGTGATTTGCGTGGAAAATAATGTTTATGTCCAAAAAGTAACGTTATCAGGATTGACAACAATTTGTCAAAATGCAATTTAATCACAATAAACATTTGGTAAATAGAGTTTCGAAATCTTTTTTCCATCAAATACATTGTTGTATTAGATAAATAGTAATGAATAAATACCTTCACTTGTAATGAAAATTTCTTTATTTATCTTCAAAATGAATTAAAAAAATAAGAAAAGGTTATTAGAACTCCATATCCTAACAAACTGATTAACGCCCTTTACTAATGATGCAAATTTTTGACAATCATTATTATTAGGTTCTCAAATATTGATTTAATGTTAAAGCGCATGCAATTTTTTAAGCTTTTGTGCAACAAATCATTGTTTCTATTTTTTTAATCATAAAAATAATATGGAATCGCATTTTCATAAGAAGTTTATTTTCAAAATTTCATTATATTAGAAAATTGAATATTTTCAAACTTTTTATTAATGGATACCAATAAGTTTATTTTGAAGAAACATTAAGTTATTTATAATATAACTAATCTTTACAAAATCCTACATTTTATTTGTGTAATTGTGGTAATTGTGGTCACTTAATTATAGATATCACAGAGTCAATGATTGGCCTAAAGCTAGCCTACCATTTAAATGTATTTATAGATTTATTCTCACAAATAGAATATGAGTTTCCAATTTTTTGCCATAACTTTGAGCATAGGTTAAGTTTTTGTCACTTAGGTAGTGATATGAGTTACATTTAGCAACACTAATCACTGCACTTAAGTGAGTTAGAATTTAAAGATTTTTTGTATATAATCTTATTTATGTTTAATTTTGTCCACTCTGCCCACACCATTAATGATTTATTTCCTCACCACCTACTAGTACTGTACGTTTACTAGCGATCAGAAGATAAATGATATGCAATATTGTTTCACAAAAAATTTGTTTTTAAGTTATTTATCAAACATAACACCTAATAAAATATTCATAAACACAATGTTCTTCATAATTATACTGTATATCAATATGATTTAAGTTTAGTTTGTTTTCAAGCTTAACCTTAAGAACAAATTTTGTAGAGTGCTCTTCAAATTCATTTTTAATAATCTCTCATTTGTCTAAGTAATTGATTTAAGTTTAATCCTCTGTTCGCAAACATTATTAAGATATTCAAATTTATTAAAAATATAAAATAATATTATGTAATATAATAACTTTTTTAACACATACCAATTCATTTTAATTCAAGCGTTTATTTTAGGATTCTTTGACTTTGAATATAAACTATTACTTTAGAAAGAGTAGAAAGTGTAGAAAGAAATATATTTTATACAATACAGATCTTCTATGAAGCCATCATAGGAAAGGTCAGACGCATAGTTTTCAATATTAATTAAGAATTTTCTAATTTATATCAAAACTCATCAGGCGTACAAATTATTTTGCTTAAATTTGAGTATTATATTAATAAAAAAAATATTAAATTATTGATAGGTTTAGTGTTAATTATTCTGCATTACAACGGAATGATTATTATCTTTAATAACTTCTGGGAAACCAATTCTACTATAAATGCTTGGTTTGGTTTCCTGATTTACTAATTATTAAACCAATAAATGTTATAAAAACTATCAGAGCGAAGAATTAAATATAATTTGAGTCAGAATTAAGGCATTTCTAACGAACGATATGGTTAACCAGTTGATGAGCTTAAAGGCATTATCTGTCAAATGCTCCAAATATTTAATACTATAGATAATAACCAAATTAAATTTTAATCATTACTGTAGTAATTACTAGAGCTGCCAATTCCGGGTATTTCCGGAACCGGTACCAGTTTTGAGGAACCGGATTTTCTATCACCACTTAAAACAGTTGACGAGTAAAATAAATATATTTTTGTGTCTGATCAACGAAAATGTTTATTTCAATAGAAAGCTATTTCTTATTACGTATACTTACAAATAAACTATAAGTATTAAATCAAATCAGCAGTTAATCTCTGCACTCATTTTAAGGGAAATAAAACTTAGTTTATCAAAAATCCTCACTTTTCCTGATTTGCGAATTAAGAGATAAATTCTCTTTTTTATTAAATATAAGAGATTACTGAAGAGGAAATATCTTAAAAGACTGGTCTTATACACGTTCCTCATATGTATCTTATTTTATTGCGAAATACAGACAAATAAAACTGTTCGTCTTCTTTCTTAATCAGGCAAAAACTGTATTTCTAGACACATAACATTTTATGGGAATTAATGGTCGCCAAAAATTTGTTTAGTTAACCAAAACTGCAAGCTTTGAAGAATTAGTGTGAATGATGCTGACTCTTATACCAAATTCCTTTTATAGACTTTTATAATACATAAAATGCAGTAAAGCATACTTTAAATGAGACTGCATTAGAATAATCGCATTAATAAACGCGATTCATATAAAGAATAATGATAAGGAGTACAGTTGGCATAACCAGCATAAGTCAGTTGTCAGATGCCGAATATGATATACCATACTGTGCTATAGTTTCTGCTACTTTTTCGTTACTCATTCTCACCCATCTTTTCTCAAGTTATCAATTATTAAATTATATTTCTTATTATCTTTTTTACAATTTTCATTATTTAAAGCTTAATATTATACTTAAATATTCTATATATGTGTTCACTAATTACTAACTACAAGTGAAAGCATAACATACAAGAATGAAAGGCGTGAAGATGTTTACTTTATATGCCTGTTATTTATAAACTTATTATATACAGAATATATTTATATAAATAATGTTTTTCTTTGTCGTGATTAAGCCTTTAAATACTTCATTTGGTCTCATGAATGGTGTAATTTGCAGAACCATTATGTTTCATATAGAAAAACAATTAAAATTCTGTCAGATATTCAAAAAAACAGCAAAAATCTGAAAAATGGAATTCAATTTTCACTTTTTAGTTTTCAATATTTAAGAGTATTATAATTAAATCCAATAAATTACGGAATATTAAGCTTATATATTACAGTTTGGTATTAAAAAGTGTATTTCACCAAAAAATTGTCAGTAGTGATCACTACTGTAGTAAATTTTATTTCTAATTTGTAAAAATAAGATCAAATTTTAACATTACATTATATTTTGATCGGTCAACTCCTTTTCAGGAGATCTCACCTTTAGCCCAGAGTTAGATGAGATTTTTACAGGTGGGGCCTGTGTTGGGTGGTTACAGGTGGTTATGGGTGAAATTATTGGAGAAATGGTGGATAAAAATTTGGAATATTTTGAACCAATGAGAGCTGTCTCATTCTTTTGAACATACATGTGAGAGCATTTAAATTTTTATTTATACAAATTACGGGAGTTTAGAGCAAAACATTAATAGTTTATTACAAATAAAAATAAATAAAATGATAAGACTTTGCCATAAAATAGCTTCAAAACGAAACACTTGTAGCGCTTAATATATGAAAATCATGAAAATAAATTCCTAAGAAATGAAGTTTAAAAAATCTAAATTTGATTTACATCACTTTTAGTAATATTTTGATTATCATAACAATTTTTATTAAAATAATACATTACTTAATTATATCTAATGTTCTTTTATTATAAACAATTAATTTTTTAAAATTTGCAAAAATCTGAGCTTCATGAATGATTTCAATTTACGAAATTAATAGCTATAAAAATTAACATTAAATGATGATATTTATTGAATATTCGCTGAAAGACTTTCGTTTTATAGCTGGAAAGCAAAATTATTTTATTGTACTGCACGGAATATTATTGTAAAACAGATAACTCTTCTATTTTTATTGCTGATACAAACTGTTTAGAAAAGTTTGCTTAATATATAAAAAATAAAAACAAAACTGCTTTAGGGTTTATATTTCATTTTATTCGCTCCACTGAAACGTGAGAAACAATAAGTCATCTGAAAATGCCGTTTAAACAAACAGTGAGTTACGTTTTATTGATAAAACTACATATGAAAGTAGCAAAAAGTGTGCAACTCTTCGCAACAGCGCCCAAACAAATCAAAGGAAGTTATATTGCACTTACAAAATCATTTGTCAATGTTTGTGCATTCCTTTGCTTCCTCAATACGTTTTTTATAGGGGTTTAACATTGATATTCAACTTATTTGGATTTGGATTTAGTTGAAGACTCAACGGTGCACACAATTCGCTTCATAAGCTATTGATTTTTTGAGTTTCCTATTGAGATGGTTTTATACAAACATTACTCTACGCTATTATAAAAATGGACTAAAGCGATGACAGCTTTCTTTTAAACATTTCTCCAATTTAAAAGAGATTATAACTTTTGAGAAGCGGTTTGAGTTCAGAGATTTAAAATAAAATTAGTTTACTTTTAGGTTTTATTTGTTATCGGCTTTTGCAATAACATAAGTGTACTTTCGCTACAATTATTTTCTATCCGAAAAATAAACTTTTAAATGTTTAACTCGGAATATAATTCAAGATTTGATTTGCAATCAATTTAAGAAATAGTTGAGATATTTTGAATCGATTTTGAAGATGAGTAAAAAATTTTGTATTTAAGATAAATAGATTTCAAGTTTCTCTTTATTGATATAAATTTGTACTTTTAGTCTAAAAAATCTATCAGATTATTGAGGGATCCATAGGCTCACAATGTAAATGATTGCTTCGCTTTACTTCTATTTGAAAATAGAATAAGACTTTAACAACTTTGATGAATAGACCACAAGTGATTAATATCAAAATAAACTACTTTCTGTTGATTTATACTTTTATTGGTATCGGAATATAAATAATACTTAATTCTGAGCGAATCATTGCATTAAATTACTTGCTTATGAAAATATACGCTTATGTTTGTTGCGAATAAATTATGAATCGTTACTTATAAAGCGGTTCAAATTTAAATAATATTAGGTTTATTTGCTTTGACTATAGTTCAAAATTGAATCACAATAAGTAGAAGAGGGTCTCAAAATGTAAAGCAAGAATTTGAGGGTCAGAGGAGAGATGAATAGTCTAAATAAATACAAAGTTTGATACTAAGTTTAATAAATAACGCTTTTCGACACTTAAAATGATTAATATGAGAAGGAAGTAAAATGTGCAAAATTTATATATGCTATAAACACGTGAATTTATTTTACATTATTCAACTATTTTCATATAATAGTGGCTTACAATATAAGCTAATGCTATAATTTCAATCTATTACTAGTATTCTCGGTCTTTTGCTATATACCCATAATATGTTACTTTTTATTCTGGAAATCCATAGTTTTAAGAAATAACAGATTGTTACTGTTTTTGGCTCATATTGCATAACAATGAGAGCTTATTAATTTGACAATTCCATCAGTACGTCTGGTCATAGCTGCACAAGAGGAGGTCCTATTTTTACCATTTCTATAGCAATTTTTTTTGAAGAATTGCATATAATTCAAATCATAAGCAGAGTTCATAAGGAATTCCCTGTCTTTTCCTTTTAATCATCGGTGTAAGTAATATAACTTTATATGAAGTTATGTAAAACTAAAAATATAACTTTTCCCCGATTTTAGGGGTTTTCAATATTTCAGACGATTTTGTAACGATTTTAGGTGTTTTTATCACAGCTAATAATAAACTCAAGCATTTGTTTGCTTTCTATGATGACAATGATGTTACCATTTCGTTATAAAATTACGGTTGCCAGGTTAGGTCAGCTCAAATACGGGAGAAAATCCGGGAGGTATAAAATATCAAAGGGGGAACCAAGGTATATTTTTTCATATTTCATAATTTCTGAAAAACCAAAGGGGAGTACAAGCTGTGTGTTTTCCAAAATTCAATTGAATCGGTCAATCCGGGAGATCTGGCAACAGTAATGCACCACTTTTCTCAATTAATGTCGAAAGAGTTTTATTCAGTGTAAAAATTATTGACCGGCAAAGGATAAAGTTTTTTATCAAAAGACTTGAAGATAAATATGATTATGAGTATTATAATTTTTTAAATACTCGTTAATACTCAAACATATCGTAGTGTGAGTGCTATAAGGTTGTAACTCGAAAATATTATTTTAAGAGATATATAACTTTGAAAGTCACAATTTATATGTTACTAAAATATTTAAGTTGAAAATACTTTAGATCTATATTCTAACATAATTTTAGAAAAAATTAATAAAAATAATATCACTTAAATATTTGAATAACATATAAATAGTGACTTTCAAAGTTATATATCTCTTAAAATAATATTTAGGAGTTACAACCTTATAGCACTGACACCACGATATGTTTGAATTAAGGTCTAAATTATGTAGAATATATTTAAAAATCTTAAATAGATATCTGATTTCATATTTATTTAAATAAAATAGATATGAGCTTATGCTAATAGGATTGTTGTTCTAAAATATACGAATTATTATTAAACATTATAATATAAGTTATAGACAATATATTATAAAACTTTGGTGTGTTGTATTGAATAGCACATCATATTTATTGTATGCAAATTTAGTTGTTTCATATGTTGCCAAAATTTTAATTATTT
The DNA here is from genome assembly GCA_034699485.1 of Nanhermannia elegantula. Classification (NCBI taxonomy): domain Eukaryota; kingdom Metazoa; phylum Arthropoda; class Arachnida; order Sarcoptiformes; family Nanhermanniidae; genus Nanhermannia; species Nanhermannia elegantula. Next base: position 53,617 of record JAQGCH010000010.1, read on the forward strand.
CAATTTTTAAAGTTCCATATAAATCTATTTTTGAGCCTAATTAAGAGTTAGACCGCTATATATCTGCTATATATCTGCTATATATTACATCCCTGTAACTCAACCTTTGCTGTACTGATTTTTTTATTGCGTTTTGTATAACAATCAATAAAATAAGTTTTAGGCAGCAATTTTTGCGCTAATTTCTTGAGGGATTTAATTCTCTTATAGTAATAAATTCGGTAAAATATCTGACAGTATTTTTTTGTTCACATTTTAATGGATTTTGTTGAAGATTTTGAGCTTTTGTAAAGCTAGAGTTGAATCATAACCATAACAAAACTTTTTTTTCAGTTTCAGCTCTAAATTATCTTTGCAGTAACTGCATCAGCACTCAGTTCATCCAATATTCGAGTTTTTAAATTTTTATTTTTCAATTCAAGAAATGCGAATACAAGAAATATTGACAATACTCACATTTTTGTAGCTATTATTGTAAAAGTGTAGTGAGGCATCTGGTCAGGTGAGACTTGTCATCATTATATAACATGTAAAAATTCTAAAAGCTCCAGCAAATTATATGAATATTATTCTTAACTTATTTCAAATGTGCTATTTTTAGAAAAAAGAATAATAATAATAATAATATACTACTGTTGGTCTTTGTGTATGTAATTTAATTATTTTGTGTAATAATGATATTAAAAGTTATAAGCACTTGATATGGGTTTTTAAAACTTTTATCTCAATGATTCAATTATTGAATAATAAGCTAAATCCAAATACAAAATGAACAAATAATGCTATAATTCTTAAAAAGAAAGAATATTCCTGAAACATACTAATGTTAGTAAATAATTGATAGCTGGGGAATGTAGCAGGAAGCATACCAAACCAATTCTTTCTGATAATACTCCAAGAAATACGTGCAAAATCGCGGAAAGTCAAGCGATCCGTAGTATACATGCGCATCTCATATCCGTATCCGCGGGTATTTGCGGATATCCTCATTATTTCGCGGATGCAGAGCGGCTGTGAAAGTTCGCGAATGCGGGCGGGTGGGGGTGTAGAGATTTTTAAAGTAAATAATCGCATACAGTAATATAATAGGATTTAATGTACATTGAATTCCTCAAAACTGAAAACTGTAAAATACAGTGTAACCTCTAGAGTTGATCATGTCATAGGAATGTAGGATTATTTGTGTAAACAAGATAAGTTAGAAATTAAAATAGAAATTATAAATTGCCACAAATTGATATTTATAAAATACAATTTCGATATTGCAAAATGTAATTTAGATATTGTTTTAAATAATGGTTAATTTGAAAGAATATTGTAACTCCTGGATTGAGCTTTAAAAATATTGTAATGCGGTTAGTTGAGGGTAAGCTGGCTGGATGGCTTAGTGGTTTAGGCACTGGTTCATAATTGAGTCAAAAGTTCACACAGTTCACTAAGTGGCTGTGGTTTCGAGTCTAACGGTATGCCAATATGATTCATAAACCGCTTTAATATCTGAGTCTGAAAAGCGATATATAAATGAATAATCACATGTTATTTGAGGTATTTTGCAAATATCCGCAAAAATTTGGTTGCGGATAAGGAGCGGTGCGGGTGCGAGAAATTTAGACGATGTGCATGTCTATTGCGTAGGAATGAAATTGAACGGACGAGGCATTAATGATTGTTGAAAAGGCATTTTTATTCAAAATGATTACATAAGTAATATTTAGTCAAATAAGGAAATTAGTTCTCAAACCCTCATCTCTACAAATCTTATCCGGATTCATGAAAACATATCTTTCTTTGAGTCAATGTACTTCATTTAAGTAAATTCAACTACCGGTAAATGTATACCGGTATATAATTTTTAACTTACATAATCAATAATCATAATTATATTAGATATGTATATAATATTAATGTTTTGAGTTCACAGCTTAAGTGTATATATATTAAGAAAACCTCATTATTAAATTCGAATGGCTAATGCTATTTGTGCCAAAATGTTGGCACAAATAGCCATAAAGTGCTATTTGTGCCAACATTTTTTTTAATGTATTTTATCATATATTTTAGCTATTCTAGGCACCCAAACGTTGATCAATTTTGATGAAATTTTTTTTGAGATAACTAGAGCTAACA
>JAQGCH010000011.1:0-55242 GCA_034699485.1 Nanhermannia elegantula
CCCCCCCCAAATCTCGGTTCAACTCTGATTTATAATTACCGAATCTTTTTAATAGAATAAATAAAAGTTATGTAACATAACAAAATAATAAGATTTTAAAAAACAGTGGCGTAACAAGAATTTTCATTAAAAAAGACCTCAATCTCCAACTAAATAAATTGAATTAAAACTAATAAACTAGATCTCAAAATCTGTGTTAGGCTGTAGTCCTATTATCTTCGATGTCTCCAATGATGGTTAACGCAAATAATCCACATTTTGAATTTGTATAACAAGCTGTTGAGCAAACATTTAATTAGATTAATGAATATTTTTAAAATTCGAATAAAAATATTTTTATTTTCCTATTTAAAATGCACACAAAGAATATGGTAAATAATTTTGTTGATATTAATATCCAGATGTCTTTATTGTTATAAATTGTATGAAAAATGTATTTAATAATTGAAGGAAACCTCACAAAATGACATTACGAAGATTGAAGCCATGAAGAGATTATCACATATCTTAGTTTTGGTTATAATTGCAAATATAGTAAATTGTGAGATAAAAGAAATCTATAAAAAAAGTTTTGATTAATTGAATTGTTTTTAGGTCAATACAATCAGGGAGTAGGAAATGAGAATTTTAATCGAAGAAATGAAGGAAATTATGGTAATACCAATCCCAATGGCAATCGTTTTGGTGTAAATTCTGGTGGAATCAATCAACGGAGAGGAGGATATATTAGCGGATATAATACTGGATATAATCAAGGATACAATAGAGGATACAATGACGCATTAAATGGTGGTGGGTATGGTAGTAGTGGGTATGGTGGTGGTGATGGTGTCGCAAATGGTGTTGGTGGCAGATTTAGAGGCAATCGTGCAATAAATGGTAGAAATAATGTTCCTAACAATGGAATAAATGGTAGAAATAATTTTGCCAACAATGGGGTAAATGGTAGAAATAATTTTCCCAACAATGGGCTAAATGGTAGAAATAACTATCCTAACAATGGAATAAATGGTGGAAATAATTATCCTAGATATGGAAACACTGGAAACAATGCAAGTTATGGCTTACCAGCCAATGCAAACAGAAATAGTTTCACCACTGCTTCAATAGGGGCTAATAATGACGACGATTAGTGTGGTTTCAGTTTTGAATAAATTTGTTTGATGTTTCATATCTATAATAATATTTAATAAAATCAAACACTTTATAAATTCTAATTTCAATCGAGTATTTAATTTGGGTTTACTTTTAAAAGAATTGTAACTGTGATTATAAAATAGAATTAATGAGCGCTTTTGACTTCGGCTGATGTCTTCATCAGGGAATATAGAAGTAGCAAAATATTGAAATAATGAAATGAAAAGTATAGCGTTTAATATTGGGTATCAACACATAACTTACTTTAATTATCTCTAAGAGCGAGGAAATGGATTATAAAAGTATTGATTATGAACTAACTTTCTATTGCTGTTCACTCAATTATTTATAACACTTTTTTATGGTCGTAACCGTCGTAACCAAATGAAATTGTAACCAATTTATTAAATTTTGAACCCATATAACTTTGAAGGCAATAAAGAGAAACATATATAAAACGAAATAAATATATCATTTTTATTTAATTTATTACTATAAACATTTGTTTTAATCAAATAATAATGTTTCCTATGAATGATTATTTGGTTTAAATGATTGTATTCGATGACAAATTCTTTCTCCAATTAATTACATAATTTAATTAACTATTTTTCAAAACTGATTCAATATATTTTATAATTGAGAACTATATTTATATATTTATATTGAAATCATCGATAAGAGGATTCATTGAATTAATGGACAATTATTTCTCAATACACTTATTATTTCTCAAATACTGAAAATCCTGAAAATTGATTACGAAATAATTTAAAATACAGAATATTCTGAGAATTATAAATATGTTGACTGCTATTTGAGTTAAAATAGACTTTTAGTTGAGTATTAATTTAGAAATTCGTGTATTGTTTCTGAAGTCCGTGTATTGTTTTAGAAATTAAAAATAAAAATAAAAGATATTTGAAAAATAATCTGAAGACATAAATATAGTTCTCCTCTTATTCATGATTTCTTACAACAGTGAATAGACTCGAAGATAATAATTTAGGTTTTGGTGAATATATTTAACTAAATAAATATATTAAACATAATGGCAATAATGTTAATCATAGTGTGTTTAGCCCTTAAATTCACTCTTGGATTTCTCCTGGAGATAAGACTAGAATCTTTTCTCGGCGGAGGTGTTGTCGGAGAATTGGGACTTTTAGGCGAACTAAGATTGGGATTAAACGAACTGCAATTGATTTTTTTCGACGGCGATTCGGGCGATGTAATGGTATTCCTTCGATTAAAACTTTCCCCGCGAGAGATCACAACCTCAGATATGACATCATCATCATGTCCTGTGTTATTGTTTTCATTTAAAGCATTGTTAATATTATGACTGGATTGTGATAACTGATTATTATCATCAAACTCTTCATTATTAAAATCATCACTTCTGGTAATATTAGAATCACTATATGATGTGCGCCGAAGTTTATTAGTGCCCACATATCCGGGAAGATATGGGCACGACTTAACATGATTAAAATTGGTCGACTGAAGATCTTCTTGATCTGTCTCTCGATGATAAAAGTAATTAAAATTGGACACAATTACCGGAACCGGCAAAGCGATAGTTAAAACCCCTGCGATTGCACACAAACTGCCAACAAATTTGCCCCAAACGCCCACTGGTCGCATATCTCCATAACCCACAGTAGTCATGGTCACCACTGCCCACCAAAAGGCGTCCGGTATAGATTTGAAATTAGACCTATCACTGTCCGCTTCCGCGTAATAGACAGCGGACGAAAAAAGCACGACACCGATTAATAAGAAAAATATTAAAAGAGCCAACTCTTTCATTGACGCCTTTAATGTCATTCCTAGTATTTGTAGTCCTTTTGAATGACGCGATAATTTGAATATACGGAAGACACGCACTAATCGTATCACTCGCAGGATCGCTAGTGATGACGACTGTGTCGATTTGGAATCGCTTGAATGGAATCGTGGCTCGTCTTCCTGTTTCTCCGCTAACATTGTGGCCAATGTCACAAAATAGGGCACTATTGCAAAAAAGTCGATTGCGTTCATTATGTCCTGAGATTTATTATTTTTTATATGATTATTGGTCGTGTTGTTGTTGTTGTTGATTTGATTCAATTCATTTTGTCATTAGAAGCAAGAGATGAGAGGATAAGAGGAAATATTGGGTAAAAGAGAGAAAGAAAGAAAAGAAAAGATTGAGTTATATTTAGCTTTGCCTTGTTTTCAATGGTTGAGTGCAATATTTTATTCTTAAAGAAACAAACATTTTGAGATTTATGTACTAAACAATTGTTTTACCGCTTTTCAAACTATTGATAATCACTTGAAACATATGTCTTTTATAAACAGTGATACATAGGATCAGCGCTCACGCTTGTGGAAAATGAAACTCTCGGTGCTTACTTTTTTCGAGCGTCTGGCTTTTACCGAGTGTTAGGTCAGTTACAGTTTCTTACAAAAAAATATTAATTTTATTTGAGCTATAATTTTATCTGTACTGTATATACATGTAATAAATATGATAAGAGCTAAGCTGATTTCAGCAGAACTATCAGGTGTGGTCATCCTAATGATACTATTGAATATATAACGTTCCAACTACAAATAATCCCAGTGAATAAATATTTCTAAACAGACTTTCTAAAGATTCTATATGTGCTGTAATGTGTGGCGATTTTAATTGTAAATTCTTTAAATCAAAATAATTCATAATCTATACAAAAATTGTCATTCTGTTTAAATTAAACATTTTTATATTAAAAACATTTTATATGAAAAATTATATTGTCGCTTTAGACTTGTCGCTAAGCTAGCGCTCGAGCCTTGAGCATCACTGGTTATAAAAGTTTAGAATTTTAAGTATAAACGAATAGTTAAAACTTATATTTTCAAAAATTTTGTATTTTACATAATAATTTAGATTTATTTTTGAGCTTAAGTCTTGAGACTTAAACTTTTATTAATAGATTTATTGTTTATTGTTTTAAAACATTTCTCTTTTTGAAAACTATGATATTTCACTTATTTTAATACATTTAATCTCTAAAATTTCAATAAATTTAAAAAATTAAATGAGAAATCAATACAAAGTGAAATAGCATTCAAAATAAAGTTAAACTTTAAATAGAGATTAGGTTATGAATCATAACATCCTGTCTTAAAAAACAAGTAATAACACAAAAATAATTTCAAATTTGTTATAGTACTGCATAAGACTTGATCCCTAAGTACTGTGCATCTATAATAATATTCTAATGGATTTCTTGATTAAAAGTACTGTATCTTTTTTATTATATATGGGTAATGAAGCAATTGATTGAACTCAATCGATTGAACATTTTCTAAGTGTATTGTGTAATACAAAGTAAGCTCACTATAAATAAGCTTTGAAGACAAAGATATTCTGAAGATTAAAATTTGAAAAAATGAAAATAACTTTTTCAAAGTAATCTTAAATTGAGTGCTCACGAAAGCCGAATAAAAATACCAAAAAGCTTGAAAATGAATTATTTGCGGATAAAATAGATTGAGAAATACCAGGAATTATAGTAACACAAAAAAGAAAAACTAAAAAAATAAATTTATTATCAGTGGAGAAATACCTTAAGAAAAGCAATCTTTGAAGGACACGCCAGAAACCTAATAATAATTTCAACAGAAAACCAAATAATACAAATGGTTTCGACAATAAAAAACGGTTCAGTAATTGATGGCACTTCGTCTTCGATGACTCGCGACATATTGGCTGTTACGTTAAATATTTTATAATGTTTAAACTCTGGCAGTGTTTCCAAACAGAATATTAATATCGATAGTATAATAATCACAACTGAGATAATGGCCACAACTCTCGCAGATTGTGAACTTTCTGGATATTCAAATAAGAGCCACACTTTTCTTTTCAATTCATTCTTAGGCAATGGTTTCTCTTTTTCTTTAACAAAGCCTTCGTCTTCGCGGAATTTGTTGAAAGCCGCCTCACCTAACTCGAAGAATTTCACTTCTTCTACAAATATATCTAAGGGAACGTTAACCGGACGCCTGAGACGACCACCTGATTGGTAATAATATAATATCGCTTCAAATACTTGACGATTCCTATCAAAAAAGTATTCGTTTGTGTGCGGATCATAGTATCTGTAATTAAGCAAATTACAAAATTTTCATTTAGTCAGTATTCAAATAAATATGGTTTTAGTCATCTCTACTTCAAGGCTCATATTAATACATAAATTTGGGAAAACTATTCAATAAATTAATAATAATAACAGTTAAAACTTTTGATCAGAACTACAAGTGTACTAATGCTTAATAAAATCTCTAAAATCTGTAGATCAAGCAATTAATTAATTATTTTTATGTCATTTTTAATAATCTTCAACTTTAATTTCAATATTTTGACCAATAATTTTATTTGTTTCTGAAACAAAAAGTCCGCACCACAGCCGTAACTAGAGGTGGGCAGAGGGGGCTATAGCCCTCCCCAAAGATTTTTGAACATTTAAGTGCAAATCTGTAGCACTTTTAAAAAATTGCTATATCTTGGATTTCCCTATTTCTAGCCCCCAAACTGTAAATTCTGGTTACGGCACTGGTCCGCACCCCTGGTTTTGGTCTTTGACCCCACGTATTTGTTAACCAATAAGGGGGGCCAAAGACCAAAACCAGGGGTGCGGACTTTTTGTTTCTCAATCTGTACATATCAGAAAACATTAAATAATACTTATAGTATTTTCGGTCACATAAAAATTACAAAATCGGAGGTCAAATTCGGTAAAAAATGCTATATAACCGAAAGACGTTTTTTGGTTTCGGCGGTCATATGACCGCCAATTCGGTCTGTGACCGAAAATGACCACCAGTAAGTATAATGTTGCAACCAAATACTCAAAATACTATATTAATAGAACTGTATGATTAATGGATTTAGAAATTATTAAGGATTGTTCTTAAGAATTTAAAATATTAAATCAAAAATATTATTGAGTCTGTAGCAGAATTAAATTTTAAAAAAAAATCAAGCCTTAAATAAAGATTTTTGTTAATCTTTTATTTTTAGAAATTTTGAACTACTTTTGAAAAAATTAATTTTCATATCTATTGCTTATTGAATTATTTAGTCTGAAAATTAAACTTTTATATAAATAAATAGCTCATTAGTATTAACTCTTATGGTATGGTTGAGGATCAATAATTTTAGAACTATATGTCATCAAAATATCGATATAATTCAATCAAATAAGGCACTGAAAACTTGCAGTTTGAAACATTCATTTATCTTAATATAAAATTCTCTCTAATTGATGATCATAAAAAAATTATCAATGAGTAGTTCAACAAAGTATCCAATTTATGAATAATTGATTTAAAAAAGTGGTCATCTAATAATTATATGAAGGAAATGAGAATCACTCTCATTATTCTATGAAAGCAAATGCAATTGATTCTTAATTTTTAGTGAAATTAGTAGATAATTGACCCATAAGTGTATTGGAATCGCATTATAGGATAATTATAAATAAAAAATACTTTAATTGTCATGTCATTTAAGTATTTTTTCTAATAAATTTTATTAAAGCGTCTGTTGAGTGTATAAAGTTTTATTACATGCTTGAAGTGAGTTATAATTATAGAAACTCACGAAAAAAAAGCATTGACTTAAAAAATGGACCTTTGGGTAGTTATGAACATCACTAGAATTGCAACATTTCCCAAAAAGATGACATTAGAGATAACTCTTAAGGTTATGCAGAAAATAATAATCGCTCGAAATTGTGTCTCAGGTTTCATCTTACGCCTAATTATGCTGAAATAAAGTTCATCATAAAATATTAATGTCTTCAATCTTATCATAAAAGTATAATTCCATTGAAATATACTTTAGTGTAAATCATTTTAAAAATAAAGCCTATTATACCTGTGTAAGCAATAAATTTGAAATATCAATATTTAAACATTGCATTAAAATTGACTATTATATGAAGCGATATCGAGAGCTGTCACTACTTTTTTGGGTGATTACCAATTGAGTAATATTTATGTCGAAAGTTTTGCCCTAAATCTAAGAATTAACTCAATATTTTTGCGAATAAATGTTACAAATCTAACATAACAATAGATATTAAATTTTCATAATGTATTCATCTCTTTAAATAACATTCAGTTTTCGGTATTAAATGTAAAGTTACTGTATGTTTATTCGTTCAAATCAAAGATAACAAAAGGAAGACAAGAATTAGTTTTTTTTAATAATATAAGTTATTCTATCAAAATATGTTATTTGTGTTTATTGTTCAAATAATTGTGCGAATTATATCGATTGTTTACTATTTGTTGTATAACTGTTAATATTTTATGAATTAGTGATTTTAACGTTTGTATTTGAAAATTAACATATTATATATTTGTTTGTTGAAAGGATGAAAGGATTCACTAAATTTTTGTACATCTTTGACATTTTTGTCCATTAGATTGTTTTGTCTTTGAATGCATGCATGCATTTTTATCTCGTTTCTTACGACCTATTACGGTCTATTCAATGCATGTTTTAGGGTTAAAAGTGGGGACACCGGACTTTATACATCTCTAGCTATACATTAAAACTTATGATTAAATACAAAGTTGAAAATTAAAATATTTTTGAAATTATCTTTAAAATAAGTTTATTTTTTGGGGAAATATTTTTAATACTCAATTGTGAGTAACGGTCAGTCATGTAAAAAAAGTTGAAAATCAGAATAATTTTGAACTGAACCAAATATTTTCTATTCTATGTTTCAAATAAAAACAAAATTAGAGCTCACTTCGTTTTGTATGTTGAATAGGAAAATATTTTTGCACTTTATTGGAATACTTTTGTCATTCATTTTGTGCAAAGTTTGACTCTCAAGAGAATCGCATTAAACTTATAGCAATATAAACAAAGAGAACCTCATCAGAAGATACTCTGTATTTAAAACCAGTGAAAAAAGTTTAAAGAAAGGATATAAAAGAAATTTCCAATTCTATAGTCTGTTTAAATAGGTTGATAAGCTTTTCAAAAGAAATAAATACACATAAAATATAAACACTTTTGGCATAACAAAGTTGATCACAGAGAACTAGTGCTTAGAATTTAGAAAACGTCAAGTTCTGGATATATTCTATTGATCGACAAATTTGTATAGTTTTGCATTTTATTGAAAAAATGTATTTTAATTTGACAATAGATTTGACTCTACTTTCTAACGGATTAAGTAATATCCAGTTTTGCAGTATTATATATTTTATTTGTAAACTTATAAAATAATAAAAACATATAATATATACCTAATTCTCTTTGAAGGATCGCCGAGAAGTGTATTCGGAAACTGTTGTAAAGTTCTGAGCTGTGTCTCAAACACTAAACCACTGACATTAATGGTCACCCTTTCACATAACTCGTGTCTATGCATTAAAGGCTCAAATTTGGCGCCAGGAATTCTGTTACCACACGGGCCACCCGATAACACTAAATCTGATCCATGTCTTGGTAGGCCTTCTTCGTTAGCACCACCAATCAGCCCATCGTCTTGAGTGATCTTCGGTAGAGACCTACACAAGCATATAATGAATACAATAATTCCCAACACAAATACTAGTAATAGAAGTGTCGGCATTTGAAGACATGCGATAGTTATTTATAACTTCAATGCAGGAGTTATTTTCAAAATAGTTAACGTGATAAACAACAAACAGTAGTGATCTTTAACGAAGCCATGCTTTCATATGCTTTCATAGAGTTTTTTCGTAAAAACTTATTTTAAACTTTAATACATTGCATATAAGTTATAACTAATGTGTTTAAGAGATGTGTTTTATGTCAATCAACTTTTTCAAAAGTTAATTAAACTGTGAATTTGAAAGAACTACTTAAAAGTTGCAAATAAGACAGCATAGCATAGGATCACAAATACACGAATTGCACTTTTTGAGAAAATGTTAAATTCTGCTCAACTGCTTTTGGGAACTGTTCGATAACAAATACTTGCAAAATACAGTTTAAAGGTATTTTATTTTGAAATTAAAAAAATATTAAATAGTTTACGAATTGCTTCGTATTCATATCTAACTGTCTGTGAAAGAGAGTATGTATGTAAGCGATGCACAACTATTTTTAGGATAAATTTTATGAATTGACGCCAGAAAAATTACAGTCGAATGTTATAAATCCGCATCCCTATGCGACCACACGTTTTACTGATTTTAAAATATATATAAAAAAGGCGTGTTTTCAATACCTATTCAACCAAATTTTGTTCTTTCTCTTATGAAACTTTTTTTTCTATCAAAATGCATGAAATTTCCGTTCGTTAGATAAATGTTCTGTTTCAACATTTAATGATTGAGGCTATTTTAGAAGAACTAGTGATCAGCATCATTTTTACATTTCTCTGTACTCTTTTTAGAGCAATAACAATTTTCCCATTCATTTAAGTGCGTTTTTTGAAATTATTTTAAAATTGAGAAGTACTTTAGACTCATTCGTCAGTTAAAATAATACTTTTTCTATTCTAATAAAAATTGGAGCGCTTTCACTCCTCTAAAGATGAAAATTATTTAGAATTCATAATATAAACAAAAAAAGTGAGATTATATCAATTTGTAAACATTTTCAAAATAGTAAAAGAAATAATTTAAAACTTTCATAAAAAAAAAATTTTTGGTCTCTCTCTCTCTCTCTCTCTCTCTCTCTGAACAAATTATGGCAACTGCTAGTCTCGAACCCACAGTCCTTTAATGAACTCTGTTTAGGTCAGTAGGAAAGTCCCTATTATTAGATCTTAAATTATTCTTATATTTATTTTCTTTGACAGAAACACTTAATTGCAATATAAGCTCATACTAATGGTCATTCATATATTTAAATAATCGGAAATCCATTAAAAAATCTTTAGAGATGTTAAACATTGAATTGAATAAGTTAAACATAATTGTGTTTTATTTCTAACGCATAACTATTAAATAGAGTTAATTTTATAGAAAGTCTCAATACTATTGCAAATACTAACTTTATATTTAATATATCAATAATTTTTATATAGAGTAATGCATTGAAACAATATATATGTACAGATTTGTTTTTCTTAAAAGTTCACAATATAGGGTTATTCATAAATCCGGCAGCTGTTTGAGTGTGTTGTTTAAGTTTTTCTTTTTGATAAACTTGTATTTATTTCAAGTTCTCAATTCATGATTTTTAAATTTTATGTTATTTTAATTAAAATATTAATTTTCAAAAATAAAAAGCGTTTAAGATATGCAATGAAATAATGCAAACCCAGTCCTATTGTGCGAGGGGTTACCAATCACCCTATATTTTATCAATTTGAGCTCTATTTCACTATCATTTCAAAATGCATTTCCTATCAAAATATCTCGAATTCCTATTCCAGTTCTGCACCTCAATCAAAAATTTCAGTTCACTTCAGTTATTATTCTATTATGTTATAGACAATAACTTTAGTATCAATATATTCTTTGAAGATAAAAGTTATCAATAGCTTCTCTTAAAGCACTACATACTGTATTATATGAAATTATTTAGGTTTATATTATACGAATTTTCAATATTTTTCTCTGACTGAAACATAAGTCAATCATATTATACAGTTATCAATCATTCACTAATTCACTATTATTTTGTAATTTACAGTAAATTTGAAAATATTCGCGCTTTCAAAGTTTGAAATCTAATTAATTTTTATATGAATAAATAAATTTACAGAATTTATATTTCTTATGCTAAACATATTTTAGTCATACTGTAGTGATATTTTAATTATGAAAGAATGATAATCACTAGTAAAATGTTATCAAATTTGAAACATTTGAGAAATTTTTATATAGCTCTGAAAGTATTGATATTTAGTTAGTATACTATATAAAATAAATCCATAAATTCAATCATAATAAAGATTGATTATTCATGTATTCAATCAATTATTGGAAAAGTTGATAGGATTGTATTCTCTGATATTGAAATAGTACAGTACTTTTGCTTTTCTCACGTATTCGGATATCGAATATACAAAGTATTGAACAGAAAGACTTAAAACATAAGTTATTTTTTATATATTAAAAGCAATACTTCGAACTGAAATGCCTTAAAGGATTAAATTCATACAGAAAACTATTAAAGTTTTGAGTTATTTGTTAGAGTATAGGAAAAAGTGAAACGGAATTTCTCTCGACGTAGTGTAAATATTAAATAAGTTTTGGGCAATTTCTTTGCACTTGAAGATGAAAATATAACTTCCACTATATTAACAAACATAAAAAATAGCAATCAGTTTGGGCGTAAGTGAGACCTAACGAAACTTAACTGTAAAAACTGAAAGATAAATAAAAATTGTTGGAACAAATGAAATATAAGTTCTTTTGGAGAAGAATTATTTGAATACAACGAAAAATGTATCTTTGATAATGATAATCATACAACTGGTCCATTATGATAATCAATTGCATAGTAACTTATACTGCATTAGTTTGACTTAAGGACCATTTACGCCCAACTATTTATCATCATTTAATAGAAAATACTGTGTTATACTGTGTAGAAAATAATTGATTTGAAATTATCATTAATGATCGGCTATCAACGCAACTTCACTCGATTCATCATTAACTATGAAAAGCAATTTGATATTTTCTGGAACCTTTGCACTCAACTTTTCTAAAAGAGAATTTTTTGTCTTTATCTTTTGCTTAATGTTTTAGCTTAATTAAAAAACTTTCTCAACATAAGTAATTTAAATAGAAATTGTTAATGTGTGTGATGTATAAAAAGATATTAAAATCATTATTGATTGATGTTGTAAAACAAAGTATTTAATAGCTTTGCTTAATATTATAAATATAGTAAGATTGTTGTCTAAGTTTTTGTTACAATTTCAAAGAGATTATTCACGAATTGAACTTTTACTTAAGGAATCATTTTTAAAATGCTTTAGAAGTAATGTTAAACTCGAAAAAATATAATACTGGATAAAATACAAGTTTTGATATGAGATAAAGCTCTTAATTTACACTATACTTCATTACTGGATTATTATAGTATTCAAAGTAAAATTGCATTTTATTTAATTAAACGGAGACTCAAAATAATGGTCAGCCGCAGGTGTCCTTTGAATAAAAGCCTTTCACTTTAACGGTTGTGTGACACAGTTTAAGAGCTGTTAACCAGAGGTGACATATCCATCCAAAGTTGCAACTGAGCACTCAGGCTTACATTCAATTTATTAGATTAAGCCTATTATGAATGCCAGCGATACTCAAATTATTTTACTCTTTATATCTTATATTTAAATTGAAAGCAATTTAATTGTTTAATATATTAAATTATTGATTCGTTTATTTCAACTTAATTTAATCAATAGACTAAAATCTGATTATTAAATACTATTATAGAAATACATAAGGATTGGTCTTATTTTTCAATTTTGTTTAAACTTTTAAAGGATGACATTAAATATTATGTATTTTATAGCTGTTGCAAGTTTTTGACCATATTATAGTTTATTAATATTTCTTTTATTAAGATTTTACATGAATCTGAATTTTCTTATGTAAACTGATCGACGTTTCAGTTTTAGGAAATTCTAATTTTCTCTCATTTAATCAAACTTAAGAAATACAAACCGATTCAAGTTTAAGATAAATGTAAGGTATAAAGTGATATAAATAGATAAAGTGATAGTAAGACTATTAGTTCAATTAATGGCTTTGCATTAATTTGATTAATTAGAAACTTATGCTTAAGACTTTTTGAAAGCTTAAGCAATTAATGGATTGCCATAACTTTATATTAATTGAATTTATTTCTCGTCCCTTACGTTTCATCCCTACGCATCATTGGATTTTCCTGGATTTTGGATAACTTTGTTCGAGCCATTGTACTGAAAGAGAAATATGTTTCGATTTCTTTTTAATAAAATAGTTTCTATAGTGCTGGCAATGACATATTTATTTCAATTATGAAATTACGCTGATTAGAGACTCCAACTTATAAGTGCTTAAGATCCAGAGTTGGGGTCTCTTTATAATCAATATTTTTATTGATTCTTCTTTTGGTTTTCAAAATTTTTGTTACTTTAATTAAATGTAAATTTCTATTTTTTCTTTATTAATGATTTGAATTTCATAGTTTTCAATAAATATATGATAGTTTGTGCAGAAATGAGATGATCATGACTTCAAAAAAGCACTTAAAATAAAAATTAGGGCAAACGATAATAATATTGATTGTGAGCGTTCATGCATTCACATTGAGTTAATTCAACTTTAACTTCAAATTAATAACAAAAACGTTTCAATTCATTTATAACCAAATACTTCTTATATTTAAACTTAAATTTGCAAATTGAGATAACAATCAATTTAGTCATTAAGTATTTTTACATTAAATTTTGATTAAAGTATTTATAAATTAATATATTTGGATCAAATTTATCCGATACTTATGAACCAGCGCCTGACTAGGACTTTATGTGTGGTAAGGCATCTAATAAAGAATTTTACTTGGAATCATTTTATCAAATTTATGCATAGAAAGTAAGGATCTTTAACCTATTCGTTTCAAATTCTCAATAATTTTATTTTAAAACATTTATTATATTTACATAAATTTTAAATCATAATTGTTAAGGGAATATATATTAAGAGAACAGTTCATTTAAGTGCATGTAATTACTGTACCCAACACTTTGGCTAAAACCTTCGGCCCGAAAACAGTAGACTGTCAAAACTGCTGAAATTTTAAATCTAAAAAATCAAGTTTTCAAAGCAATAATTGAAGAAAAGCATACGTACAAAGCATAAAATGAGAGATGGATTGGCTCTGATAAAAATATGCAAAGTAGCGCTTGTGAACAAAAGGGTGCCAAAGTGCAGTAGTTACTGTTCTCTCAACTGTTTCTTTAAGATTATTATTTTTGTTCAATTTAAAATATGAATTTACTGTATTCAATAAAATACTAATCAGTTGTATATTTCTCTGCAATTTATAGATTCAATTTTTCGGACAAATGAAATTTAAGGGAATTTAAGGGAAGTGAAATTTTGCTGTAACCAAATACAGAATACAATGTTAAAAGTTTGAATTTTCAACTTAAAAATTAGTTTATTTTTGCTACCATTTTAGTGCAGTCAATCCGGTTAAAGGGTTGGTTCAACCAAAACCATTCATTATAAACCGGTATTCATTATACCCGAACAGTTATATATAGGTTTAATTCATTTTGGCTGAAAAGTGTTCACTATAAGCGGGTAATCACTATAAACGAGATTATATATCTACGTATTCTATAAAGACATTTCAGGAAAAAATTCACAACTCAGAGAATGTTTAAATATGTATTTCATAAGATATAATTTTTAGCTAAAGGAAACTCCATATCAAATATAGCTTTATTGACTCAAAACTTAATACAAATATCAATAAATAAGACTTTTTTATAACTTGCAAACATCATAAGATGCATAAGAATATTAAAAAGACAGCCATAGTTTTCATTTGAAAAATGTCAGCCGAGGTCTGTGGCCTATTGTATGTGCAGAGTTGGCAACTAAACTGCCAGTTTCTAAACCCAAACCAATTCAGACACAGAATATAAATCTATTATATAAATCTGTTAATAACATCTGTCGTGTATTAAATCGATAACAGTTACCGAATACACAAAAGAAAACATAAAATCTATTTTCACAATAAAAGTTTTTCTCATGAGACTTGCTTTTGAAATGTTTTCCAATTGGTATGCCTTTAAACATATACTTTGATCAAACATTAACTTTCAATGAACCAAGAATTTGAAACTTTTAAGTTAATTAAATTCTTAACTCACAGCGAAGTGGTGTTTAAAATAATTCAAATGATAGGATACTTAATATAGTTTCAAAACTTAACTGAGTTTTTAAGAGCATTTCAAAGTTTATTTAGAACTAAACTAATGATAATTTGCAAAAACTCTCTTTTTTGTAACAATTGTTAAATCTATTCAGTTCAGAAAGAAGAAAGATCTCAAACCCACATCTTTTTCATATGATTGATGGTCAAAAATAATGTAGAAATCAATAAAATGGTACTTTATTTTGATTGTATTATGCGTTTGAATATTTGTAAATTACAAGAAAGAAAGATTCAAATTTTGATGTGAATGTTATCTCAAAAGTAGAACATCATATTGCAAATGAACATTCATTGCATTCAAAGGAATACATTGTATAGATAGCACTGTTTATGAATCACAATAAGAAATTATTGTAAGTATAACTCATTCCAAAAACCAAAAAAAATTTATTATAGTTGAGTCCACAAAATTTATTCTCTTATGCAAATATCATTCACTCATTCAATTGTATATTTAAATAAAAAAATAAAATATTTTAAAAATTCTTGTTATGAAAAAATATTAATAATTGTGATATTTTTGACAGCTTTTTCTATACCAGAGCTTTATTGAAATTGAAGAGAAATATTTTGCAAAACTTTTGCAGTAAAAGCTATTTCTTAGAAGTATAACTTTATATAAAATTGTGCCAAAAATGACCTCAAAGTTATATTAAAAAGAAAGCTACTTTTTTGAGGCAATCGCGTGAAAATAACTTATTCGCGCGTCAATTCTTACCCTAAAGAGAAAATCTGATTTAAAATTGTGTTTCGAAATATGAAAGAACTTCAAATGAATGATAGAAGCAATAGGTTTCCAATTGTTTATTACATTTAAAATATTTATTTATAGTCTACTATTTTCTTATTTCTTATACAAATTCATAGTGCTGTCACTTTTTGCTAAGCTCTAGAAAACAATTTAAAGTGGAATTTTAAGGTTCAAGCTCTAACTTTTAATTATAATCTTAAATCGATATAAAGTTAAGAAATTTTATGAAAATAAAATTTAAAGAAATGCTGTATAATAAATACTTGTTAAAAGAAAATACAGAATACAGAATACAGAATACAGAATACAGAATACAGAATACAGAATCTCTTGAGATTAAATGTTAAGAATACTTGTACTTATTCAGTAAATGCAAGTTAAGCTATAAATTATTACTTATATTTTTTATTGAATGTTTTTATGAGCTGTTTCTGAAATTTTTTTAGTGCAAAAGAAGTTTTATTTTCATTATTTTATAAAACTATTTCAATATATTCTCAGAAGTAAATTGCATTAAACTTAAACAATTTAATTTTTCATTTGAGTTTAGCACCGAATACTTATAAATTTACTTTATTTTTAGTATTTGAACTGTTCAAACTCATATTTTAATGAATTTTTTATTTCAAAAAAGTGATACTATAATAAAATTGCAAAATCTATTCACAAAAAGTAATGACTAGGAATAGTATAAGAAGTACGGTATGAACTCATAACTTGGATATTAATAATTCAAAATAAAGTTTTCGTCATTTATCAAATTTAATACTTAACTACTTATCGATTATCGATTAATAAAAGCATTAATTAATCAATTTCTAGTGAAATATAATGGTAGTTAAGGAAGCTTATTAATTAAATTCATATAAGTTTAGGTATACAAATTACTATACCATTAAATTCGTCAAATATTTTGATGCTTTAATATATTTTTACCGGTAATACTCATTTTTTTATTTGAAAGAAAACTTTATATATTAAAATTAGCAGAAATTGGTTGAAACGGGTTGTCTATGAGCTGAATATAGACGACTCGAAAGTAAAAGATATATATTTGCACAGTATCTGAGTGTCATTGAAAAAACACCATTAATCAAGATGTTGACCAAATAAATACAACTTATTATATAAGACACTAATTCGCAATTCATGTGTTGTATTGATATTGGGTTGAATTTCATTCAATAATATGACTGATGATTAAATGAATGTAAATAGCGCCGAATAACATGTTAATCTATACTACTTTTATATAATACTCATTTTAATTGTTCCGCTATTCCTACAAATGTTATTAAGTAATAAATTATTTAAACTTTATTCTCTATTTTTTGTTGCCATAAATTGTTTTGTTATTTTTGGATATCATGTTACAGTTATTCGAGTGCACACTTGTTATTATGTCATTGGGATTACAATATTTCTGAGGCTGAGGATAGTCAGATAGTTAGTGAAGAGCATTAACTTTGTCGTAAAAGTCATATAAATATTATACTATATATACACTGAGTATACTCAGTAACTATAGAATTATAACTAAAAATACTTTGATATTGACGTCTAAAATAATAAATTTGAAGCTCATTTCAAGTCTCATTTGGGTAATCATTTCATATCACAAATAATTTTTTATCGATATAATAATTTAAAATTACTTTAATATTTATTTGTAAGCTTGAGGTAAGAAAATATTGAAAACCAAGGATCTGATAGTGAATGATAGATCTGAATATACAGTGTTCTCAATTAGGATTTGATACTGAATATAAAAAATTGGACTCATTCGGAAAGTATGCCGTTATCTATCAAACTAAACTATCAATCAATATCACTTTCTATTGTTATGGGTATCTCTATCATTAGATGTGCAGGTTTTTAGTAATTCTAAGCACTACTTCTTATAATAGAATAAGTTATAAAAAGCTTTGACTCCCTTTGAGAAACCTTTGCTTTGCATTTGACTCATATTTCTTATATTGTTAGATAGATCTCAATATAAGATTCAAAAATCTGTTCTTATTAGGAATTGAGATTCACGAGGAATCCAATTTGCAGAATCGTTCAGTGACTTTATAATTCAGTCCAAATTATAAAGATTCTAAATTTTCTTTGAATGTAATTTTCTCTTCAATTTAAATAAATCATAAAATTACAGATAATTGAATATTAAAACATAAGAATATAGTATATTATATTTGAATATTTTCTTTTGGATTATAATTTGGTATATCATTAGTAATTTTGGTTCATTGATATCTCAGAAAGCAGATGAGTTTTTAAATTTCTCCACCAATACAAAGTATTAAATATGTATTCACCAGTTTTTATATGATCACCGAATACATTATATAAATTATTCATTTATATCCCTCCTTTCCGACTCATAGGTATTAAGGCGGTTTATACCAGATTAGGATAGTGTGAATTACATTGACTGTGAAGCACTCAACTATCTCCAGCTAATCTGCCGCCCTGTTAAGAGTACTAAGGTACCCTAAGTTGGGCCGCTTAGCCTTGGAAAAACTTTTTTTGGCATACAGTTAGACTCGAACCCACAGTCACTTAGTGAACTTGAACTTTTGACTCAATAATGAGCCAATGCCTAGACCGCTAAGCCATCCAGCCAGCTTACTGAATACATTAAAAAGATTTTATTCAATATTATTCAATATTATTTTCTTAAACTAATTTAGTCTCATAAATCTGCTCTTAATTACAATATTTGATTTTGAATTCCATATATTTAAACGATAGTCTTTGAATTAAAAGTGCTTAAATAAACCTATTTTTGTAACATTTAAAAAATATAATATTTTTAAATTCTGATCGTTTTCTATATTTGAATTTAATTTTTTCGTAAACTTGACTTAAATTTTACATTGATATTGAAATAATTAGTCTCAACAGAGCTAAAGAATGAATTAAAAGAATTTTTGCTCTAAAAATGTTATATAAGAATCATTGCGATTCTTATACTTATATTCTTGGATTGTTGTTAGACATGGAATAAGTGAAGGGATCTGTGAGCTGTCTAAAAATAATTGGACTAAAATTCCAGAGCAAAAACATTCCTGTGACTAATTAGCGCCTCAAACAAATACGAAACGTGTCTCAGAAGAAATCATAGTCAGAGAAAATACAGTGGTTTAAAAAAAATTTGGTTATTATTTTGTTTTATGTTTGTTTCAATCTTTCAAATCAGTAATTTTTCAAAATAATCTCATGTCAACGATTTTTAAGTAAAAATTGAGTTTTTTTAAACTTATATTTAGAATGAAAGCAGAAATTTTCTTTTTAAACTTTGTCAAAAGCACTGAGTTATTTATAAGTCATCCAAAAATCGGTTGCTTTTTAGACAAAAGTTTATTAGTGTATAAAAAGTAAGTCAAAACACTAAAAACACTTGAGCAGCAATTTTCAAATAGGAATCACATTTAAAGCAAAATAAACAAAATGACAAATCGGCAGAATGTGTGCTTACTTAAAGTTGTATCGAATAATAATCTAACAAAAAAATACATTTAAAATAGTTCTGTGAATTCTCAATAATATCTTAAATTTTTTTCAGCAGTAGGTGAAAATTCTCTCCCAGTCATGAACTACTTTCAAGAATAAAGAAAGTTTTAAACTCAGACTACAGTAGTAACTATTGTGTACTTAAGAATAAAGAAAAGTTTGACTAATTAGTGTCTTAATTTTTAATAAATCATTTGTGTGTAACATGTTTTTAAAATAGAGCAAATACAATATAAAGTGGAGAGATACATTTGCCTGCTCTCACTGTAACTTTTAATAAACTGGCTGGATGGCTTAGCGGTCAACGGCACTGGCTCATTATTGAGTCAAAAGTTCACACAGTTCACTGAGTGGCTGTGGGTTCGAGTCTAACTGTATGCCAAAAAAGTTTTTCCAAGGCTAGAATGGACTAAAGCGGCCCAACTTAGGGTACTTTAGTACTCTTAACCAGAGTGGTGTCAAAGTGGGAACGATTTCCGTTATTAAAAAAACCAAAATGAACGTATAAAGTAAGTCGATAACTTTCAGTCCATTTATGCATAAAAATTTGTAAAAACTACTGCTCTGTCCTAAATATTTTACTTAATGTGACTCTTTTCCATACAAATGATAATTTATTAATCATTAGTTCAAGACTTTTAATTATATTAATGAAAAATTATCTTAATTTTTACTTATATATATCTTTTAATAAGTTTTAATTTGTTTGTAAACATTATTTGTGCTCAAGCTTGCATTTTAAGGTATAGCCCTCTATTGATATATTAGGTTTGACACTACATTACATTGCTCTTAACAGGGCTGCAGATTAGCTGGAGATAGTTCTATGTTTCACAGTGGCATAAACTCTGGCATAAACCGCTTTAATACCTATGAGTCGGAAAGGCGGGATATAAATCACATGTAACTTTTAAAAATACAGAGTTTATCTTAAACATTGTTAATAAATTGAAAATTAGTTAATTATATCTTTTCGTTCAGCTCTCAAACAAGTGTCTCTAAACTTCTAGAGAGCAAATATAATTTTATGCTTTATTTAAATTTTTTATCTAAAATTTTTAATAAAAAATCTGATTGTGAACATTCAATTTTCCTAAGCTATAAAATTAACTGAAATTCCCTCAATTTGATACAATTGCCATAAATGACAATGATTTTGTGCAATTTATACAATAGATTTAACTTCGATTTGAGTATTAATAAGAATTGGTTCAGTTTTTATAAAAAAATAAAGCGCTAATAAATTAAAAATAATGAAGGCTTAGAGATACCAATTAAGCATGGATTGGTTGACAGTACTTTCTGTATAATAAAATATCTTTAACCGGATCCTGTACTACAATTAATGAATCGTAAGTGGCATTAGTGAAGTCACAAGTTATGAAACTTTATCAATAATTCATAACTTGAATTTTATTTGAACTAAAATTTTTCAATAATTAAGTGAGCAAAGTTGCCCACCAGTGCGTCACTCAGGATTAGGTAACCGTAAATATGATGTAATACCAAAATACCAACTTATAAATAATAACTGAAAATACCGAATAAATTAAAATGTTGATGTCATAGCATGTCATAGCTTTACGTACGGCTATTATTTCGATTCATCTAATTTTGTCATTAACTCAATTCCTTAACATTTTAAGAAATCATTATCTGAACGTTTATTAATTTTTTTGTTCTCCAAATGTTTAATTTTTATAATAAAATGATAAAAAACCAAGTCTTATAATTTATTACTTCAATTATCTTTCCGTATATTCGATAACCGGATTATAACAAAATAGAAGCTCTATTTTATAAATCCCTGAATTTAGTTCTCTAATAACCAAAGCCTCGTGTTTAAGGAGAATATAAAAAATATCTTTGAAATATATATTTATTGAAAACCTGCCCTATTTTGAAGATAGATTTCGTAAGAAAGGGATTTTATAAATTACAAACAGTTTTCATGACAGAAACTGCAACATACTTTAATCAACTTTTCTCTTGAGTTTAAAATTGTTTAGTGGGTTGAGTTTAAATTCATGCCTACGAATGTCTACCAAAGTGGTAGTATATCAAAAATTTGACTATATAATTTGATTAAATAAAATTAGTGTTGAAAATTAGATGAAATTTTTGAAAATTTAACAAGGCTAAATAAAATTGAAAATTGTAAGGCTTGGTTCAATTCAATTATCATGACATGAAATAATGTCGCATTCAATTCAATTAAAACTTTTAATTCTATATAATTCTAAGTTTCTAAATGTTTAATGCAATTCTTGAAAAGACTGCACTTTAATGCAAAACAGAAACTCCCACTAGAGATAAATTTTATTCATAAAAAGTCTTAAGCTTTGGATTTAGTGCTGAAGTTATATAAAAACTAATTTGAAACAAAAATCGATTCTCCTTATGAGTAAACATTAATAAAATATGTTTATATACTGTATGTCTACTGAAGTGTAACTATTTTATAGAATTATAATTTTTTAACAATCAATCGTTAAACTCGATTATAAATATAAAACACTTGTGTAAGTAATAGAAGATTTTGAGTTAGAAACTAATTCAATAAAAGCTTATATAAATGAAAAGCAATTTATTTAAAGGATCTTCAAATTCTAGAGCTATGCATAACTACCTTAAGGACTATTTTTAATTCTACTCAATTAATTATAATTAAATCATTGTTTTATGAGTTTCTAATAATAGAATAGTTAACATTTAGAGTAAAAGTAATTTAAGAGAACAAAAAGTATTCTAAGTCTCATTTATTTATAACTATTTTTCTAACAATACAACTGTATAGAAAAGGTTTGACTTTAAACAGTATTGCACTCAATAATAAAGGGTTCTAAATAAAGATCATGTGAAAACATTTTTGAATAAGAAAATTTTTTGATTCATACTGAATAACTTTAAGAAAACTAAACAGTGGCTCATATTGTTAATTGTTAGTCAAGCGTTTAAAACAAATTTGTAAAATTAGTCTTATCTCATGTACTCTTAATATATGTCAATGTCGAGAATTAGCGATTAAATTATATTTTCAAATACTGCAAAAGTGTTATACATTTTAATATGATTTCAATTACAAATTGTTATCAAGAATTATAGGGAAAACTAATATATTTCTAAAATATACAGTACTTAGCAAACCATTTGAACCTTCAAAAGGGTCATACATTTAATATTTGTGTAAAGATTCGACAAATAAAGCAAAATTTCATAATAATAAAAAAAATTACAAGAATTTGTTTTCTATTGAGTTGGTTTGAATTTCATTTTGATATAATATTTTCGGTTATATAATAGATATAATAGAGCTTCAAAGATAGCAATCAAGAAAACAGTTTGAAAATAAGCATAAATTATGAAATGCCTGTAAAATTTAGAATTTAATTCTTTTTAGAAACCATAAAATAAAATATAATAAGAAAAAGAGTTTAATTTACTGTAAACAAGAAAATCTTTTAAAAAGGCATCAATAAGTTGAGTGAATGGTGAGATTATATAAAAATAGTAGACCTCTTGCCAGAAATTTTATTAACAATAAAAGTTATATAAACTTATTATAGGGATTGCTGACTATGAAGTTCTTTAGGTCTCTGAAGTGAAATTTATTTATAGCTATCATATAGTTTTCTATTTATTATTATTTTGTTAAAGAAATCTAAGATAATAATAAAATTGTATGAATTGAATAATCGAATTGTTCTGAAAGAATAGATAAAAGCGAATCCAAAATAATGAACAAAAAAGCGAATATTGCTTAAGTGTGTGTATGAGGAGAGCCGAAAAGTCTAGTTCATCAAGAGTTGAAGTCTGTGATTGAGACAAATATTAAAAAGACATCATAAATATTAAGTGAAATCAATAAATCATATCCACATTATATCCATTAATAATTAAAACTTCTATGGAATGCTATTTATTTATAGCGATATTCTTGTTAAATACCTCGTAAAAGTTTGCATAGAATTTAATCTCATTTAATTTAATGGCTGATCACAAGTAAAAATTAATCACAAATAGATTTAATCATAAAAAATGAAGCACTTATTCTATGATCGATTTTTACTATAATTTCTAAATAAGCCGGTATTGTTGGCTATTATTTTCTCTCTTTGAATGCCTCTCTTTGTCTAAATCTATATTATTAGACATCAGAGAAATCAGTGTTGTATAACAAATAAGAGATTATATTTTATTAAAAGGATTAATAACTTGAGAAAACTTAGATAATAGATTAGTTGTCATAGAATTAAAAGACAGCTAAAGTCTAAATCAATATAATCGTAATTAACTAAACGTAAAACTATGCATAGATAAAAATTTTAATTCTATAAGAATTGAGTAATTTTCATAATTTTTAAAGTTGGACCCGCTCTCAAATGCATTGGTATTACAGAAACTATTAAATAAATATATGTTAATCGATTACAATAATTATGCAAATATTTTAATCAACATAATAAAAGAAAATACGCAGAATAGTATTCAAAATATTAATAAATTCAGACCATTTTATTTTAATTAAAATTTTTGTTTCTCTTCAAAACTAAACTAATCTGTTGCTCAAAGTTTGAGTTAATATTTTCAATGAATATTTGATTGAATTGTATGAGTTCTTTAAAAAAGTGAATTAATTGGTTTAAATTGATATTTTGTAAGCTTTAAAATGAATGCAAAGCCTAATTTGAAAGCCAGTGAATAAATAAATTGAGTCATTCAAACAAGAATTATTTGCAATTTTTAAATTTAGAACAAAAATCCTTCAAAATTTTGAAGGTATATAAATATAAACTTGAAGAAAAATTTCTGGCTTAGACTGAAAGCTGGAAACTCTTCTTTAATTTACGTCATTAATTCTGGTAGACTTTCGCTAAAAGTTATTTGAAAACAAATTCAGTCATAACAAAATATGAGGCGATCACAAGTTTTTTAATATATTGATTCAATGTAAATAACTTTAGGTTATTCTGCTTATGCTCAATGTTTGCTCACTACCAGCTTATAACTAAAGAATAATAATTCTTTCCGTGCATTTAATTAATTATGTAAATTAGAAATATAAATAAATCAGTAAAATCTCTTATAAATTTCAGCCAATATCAATCAAATCCAATCTTTTAAATGACATTTTCATGAATTAGTCAATTTTCATATTATCTATAAAAAGACTTTATAATAACGATTCAACATTTAATTCTATCAAATCACACGTCACTTTACAAAATTGAAATTTATTAGTTATTCTTCTGTTATAACAAGTCTAATAAAAAATAGAATTTAAATTTCCAGATAAATGTTTATTAAATAAAAGTTTGTATTGAATTTTGAACTAAACCCTACTTTTTTTATTATAGTTAAAATCATACCTTAATATAATTAACTTATAGTTTGACAAATGAAAGTACCGTATAAATCATCATATTTTCAAGTTCTACTCAGGCATTTTTTGTCTGTAAACAACATCTTATATTATATACGAAGCATATCAGTGAACTAGAGTTTGCCATAATTTAACTTTTGGCAGTTAATTAGTTTTATATTCTCTGAGTAGTAAACAAATATCTCAATTCATTAATATATCAAAAATTCTTAAAAAATACAAATAATTATCTGAAATCTCGGATAAACAGCTAGTAATCAATCGAATTTATTTAATGGCAATCAACATATAAATAGGAAATTTACAAAAAATGTAACAAATATTAGCTTTTGTTGTGTGAAAATGTCTTATATTTGATACCGTTATTTGCTTATAATTTTATGGTATTTACACCACTTTTCACTGTTCTTCTTATACTTTGACTTTCAAAGCAATTCATTTGAAAAGAAAATTGTGACATAATTTATAAAAGTAATTAATATATTCTCTAAATATAAGCTAACATGAAATGTTCTTTGATTTGATTAATAAGTTCTACCTTTTTATATAAAAGACCTATTTTTTGCTACTAATGAGAGCTCATTAGTGAGCAAAATAACATGTAAGCGAATAATTAGTTGATATTTAATGACCTAAATTACTATTATTACATAATATTCTATTTAAGAGTGATATATACTTACATATTATTAAATAATTTAAAATGAATAAAAGACTGTGCAGGATATCCTAAATTATTATTTTATAAATGCATCATATGTTACAATTTTTGTTAAGAATATTTTCTTCGGGTTCTTATTCTGAAACACTTTAAAAACTCAGATTTTGAGTCGAAATTTTTATTTTAACGTAGTTTTAAACTCTAGTCTATTAATATATAATCCAGTCTTAATCTACTTATTCCATATCAAGTGGACCCAAAATATCAAATTCAATAACACTCAAAAAGATGTGAAATTATAAACAAACACCTGAAGGTCAAAAAAATTCTAAAGAGCCAAAAAATGTTAGCAATAAACAAGTCTAATAAAATTCTCGCTTAAAATACTATAATTCATAATTCAATGAATACCTAAAAACATATAAATTGAAAATTTCATAATAGAAAGCAAAACTTCTGACTTAACTTCATTTGACTTAAGAAATATGCGGAAAAATGTGTTGACACCAAATTAATTGAAGTTTTCCTAAATCGCCTAAAATAACTATTTTGCTCAACTTCTTTCCCATTTTTATGGGGGTGAAGATGGGAATTGGTTTTAATTTGTTTGATTTGGATGGAATTGGAAAAGATCTAAAACAAAATGATTAGTTTCTGACTTTTAGCACTTTTTTCATTAAAATATTAATAATACATGTACTGTACGGTATTTCACAAAAAATTGCCTAACAATCACAAACAAATGTTTAATTATTAAGTTTTCTGTTTAATATTGCAAATACTAACTTACTATTATATTATATGAGTGAAAATGAAATAGGAATGAAAATAAAAAATGTGAGATTTATCTGCACTTTTATGCTTTTCATAAATTGATTCTTCATTTAGACTTCCAGTTATGAAAAAATAGTATCTATTTGTTAAATGAAATCTTATAAAAAGAGAAGTAATGGCATGGAATCATTTGCATTTCAAGTCTATTTCAAATTATTTCTGCTTCAAATTCATAATACAAAGCTTCTAAAGAAGAAACGGTATTAATTCGAGAATCAATTGCTTGTGAATCAAGATTTAGTTCAATGCTTATAATTCGTACATTTTTACTGTTCAACATTTTAATGCTTAACATATATCAGAATAATTCCTGAACCCAAACATCACGTATCATATAAAGGTCTATACAGTACTTCCTATTAATATAAATTCAAAAGTGGACTCAAGATATCCTTAAATAAATAAATTATTTGAAAAAACAATACCAGTTGTTTCGGTGTATGTCATAATCAAAAATAATTAATGGCTTAACAATGCGACTGATAGCTAAACAAACAATTTATAACACTGTCATACGTTTCTCTTTGGTAGCAATAATCATGAAGAAATTCTGGTGGTAGTGGTTCTTGTCTTTCTGCCTGTGAAGACCATATGCCGACCGTTGCCATTGAGACAACGTTTAGGACATTGAGCGATAATAAATAATAGTAGAGTTGGCATTAAATATGTTTTTATCATCCATCATATCAGTAACTGAATCGGTTCATTCGGACCAAAACTGTTTGTGCTTTTCTGATTGTGTACTCCCATATCAATAATTTTTAATCGGTTTTTATTTTTTTTATTTTCTTTTTGGCTCTGATATGGAATTCAGTGCTGAACCAAATTTTAAACTGTTTTATTGATTGCGATTCAATGAACTTTTTGGAGAAAATAAAATTAACTTTTGCTTAATTCACATTTGGATGAAAATTTAGAATCAAATATAAACTTTTGAAGTTTGCAATACACTTGAGCTTAAGAAAACTTTCGAAACTATAGTTTCAAACATTCAACACAAAAACAATATAAACTTTAATATAAAATTCAAATATGATTGAAATGATAATAAAAATGGAAGAAATAAACTTTCAGCAGAATTTGGACATAATATGTGATCATAAGATGAAATAAATAATAATTAAAATTCACCAAACAATCACTTAACTATAGAAACACAACTACTTATACGATTATTAAAGTAAAAGTAAGTTTCGCTTTGATTATTCAAATGTATGCTCAATTGAATACAACAACCGAAAAACATCGATATAATAAACTTTTTTGAATATATGAGAGAACAAAATTAATACATGAATAGGTAATGCATTGTACTTAACTCAAGATCAAAGTTAGGAACTGATGCAAAGTGATGCAGATGAAGATGCGGAGCAAATGTTGTATAGAAGTAGAGTCAAGAAAGATAGACAGATGACATACTAAAGCAGAAAAAAGCACATAATCATCGATGAAGAGGACATGCCTTATCTCACACTTCCCTTCTCCTAATTCCTACTGATTCGGCGCCAAAAAAATTATTATTGTAAGTGCAAAAAATAAACTCTAACTATCAAGTGATCCAATGAATTCTCTACTTGGCTTCGGTGACTTGTTTTCACAAATTATTTTCTATTATTTTATCAATTTTTGCAGTATTTGATCAATTTTATGAATTCAAACTTATTTATGGTTCTAACAAATGAGAGCTCTAATCAAATGTTTGATACTGTTTAGAAGTTTATCAAATAATTTCATTTTTTGCATTATTTGAGAAATTTTATTATACCAACAATAAAGTTCATTTTAGTCAACAAAATGATTTGACAGGTCTAAGAAAATTTTGTTTTTCAACAAATTTCAATTTCATTTTCTATTAAGTTGAGTGAAATATTGAATAAAATTAAGTAACACTTATACAGTAACAGTTATACTATTATAATCAAAGTAAGGTTAGGTTATATTGAAGTTTAGAATAATTTTCATTCTTCATAAGAATAAGTCATTCATTAACTTCTGAGAGATATATCTCGATTTAATCAAAAGTAACTGAAAAGAAAATAACAAAAACCAATTTAACTGTTTTATAAAATATTACTTCAAATCACTTACATTATTAGCTTAAACTGAATTAATCTAAATATTAAATTAAAATTTACTTCTAACCTACATTTTTCTCTATGATTTGTTATGTCTACCCATAATGTTTATGACTTTACATTTTCTAAATTAATACATTGTAAATACCTTTATAATTATTGATGCTTTTAAGCTATAACAATGTTTTATTCTAAAATAGATTAAGTTTTGTTATAGGTATCCCATCCCACCCCATCCCATTCCATAATATAATGTATTTATATGAATTGCGAAGCAACGGGAACTGCTT
The DNA here is from genome assembly GCA_034699485.1 of Nanhermannia elegantula. Taxonomy (NCBI): domain Eukaryota; kingdom Metazoa; phylum Arthropoda; class Arachnida; order Sarcoptiformes; family Nanhermanniidae; genus Nanhermannia; species Nanhermannia elegantula. Next base: position 28,572 of record JAQGCH010000011.1, read on the forward strand.
GTACGAATTAATTAAATAAATTAAAAGATAGTTTAAATGTTTACAACAAAATATAACAAATAAATTTAAAACTCTGGCAGAAAGTCAAACTAAATTTTAAACCGAATGTTGAAAAAATCATTTGGTAAAAGGTCGACAATTATTTACATTTTGACTGATTTATTTATAGAAAGTAATATAAATGTGTAAAAAGTAGAAAATAAACTCAATTTATTGAGATCTTGAGTAAATCAGAATCGAAAATTGAATGAAATGATTTTTGAGACGTTAACAAAATAGTGACAGTAACAAAATTGAAGTTTTCCTAAAATAATATTTATTAAAGATGATGTTTTAGTTTAGTGTCTTCTATCGGTACCATAATTAGTAATATCAGAAGTTTGGAGTTTATGACAGCTTCCTTTTAATAAAATAGTCGATCATTGTGTATATACAGACTTATATATTGACTGACAAGTGAGTCTTTTACATCTGACAAGTATTCATAAAATCTTTATTAATTGCTTTCAGTGTTTATTAGTTGCAAAACTCAATTTTTAGTCACATAAACAGCAATAATTAAATAAACATTAAACTCAATTTATGAGATCAACTCTTCTTCATTAATCATGTTATGAAAACTTATCATTGATTTTAGTAAACTTTTTTATCAAATTCGATCATTGCATACATTACTTGCAAGTGTAGGGCAAATACGCGTAATTGAAGGATGAGTTTACTCAAGAGAATTTGTGCAAATATTTGTAGGAATAGAATAAAATTTTTATTTGTTTGCAAACAAAATAAATAAAAGTAATACTACATAAAACACATTTGTAATATTATCACTATTTATAATTAAAAAACTTTAAAAATTATTTGCAAGTAGTTATTTATTTTGATATAAATGCTAACTAAGTTTAGTATACAAGTTAAATATTTTTTGACTAACTTTTTTATAATATAGTACACCCTCTCGCCCTCCCTGTCTTTGACCCAGAAAAATAGGTCAGTCTCGAACCCACACCCCTTTGATGAACTCTGGTTTAGGTGAAAATGTACTTTAGACTGCGCTGTAGGGAAGGCCTTAATATTAAAGCTTAAATGATTCTTATATTTCTATCTTATGGCTGAAACACTAATTGCCATATGAGCTCATACTAATGGTGATTCTTGATTTTGCTGTAGTCCTTAACAGAATAATTAAGATACCTAATAATAATTAAGATACCTATATATTATCTGGTTTACACACAATATTTAACGCAAACATTAAGTTAAACTTATGGTGTAATCAATGGGTAATTATTGCGGGTAATATATATCCTATTATTATAAAGAATTTATGCTAATATATCGAAATCATTTTTATGGTTTTGGGCTTTATTAGAATCGGAAGTCAGGCTATTCATAGGCACAGAACAATAAATTCAGTATTTTAGTAATTTTCAAATAAATTTTAATTCAGGTTTTCTTACATTCATTAATACAATTTATGACAAGAAGATTGAAAAACTGTAAATACACTAAAGTAATAATTATTTTGGGTTATATTTCTTATAGTAATTTGAATTTGCTTTTCGAGGAATACTACTCGTTATTGTCAGTTATAATAAAGTAAAGTTTAAACATTACCGGTAATAAACAAATTTACCGGTAATAACAAATTCTAATAAAGTCTGATTAAAGTGATGTCAAACAAAGGACTGCCATCTCTGATACAAGTGTTGCCCAAATGTCCACTTCCGAAGATTGTGCGATTGGGAAGTGCGAGTGTTTGCCTTATAAATGTCATAACAACAACTCATGAGTGGAGTGACACAAATCATACTAATAAGTTACGTGTTCACATCTATAAAACAATGTTTATCACTCATTAAGTGACTACGCATTCAAATCATCATTACCGATAGCGATGAGCAAGGCTCGAGTTTTTCAGGCTCAGTGGCGAGCCTCAGCCTGACCAAATTGAGAAAAACTGAGCCTAGGCTCGAGCCTGATTCAAATTGTGAGCCTGAATCTGAAAATTTTTGCGAGCCTTGAGCCTGAAAAACAGTCCGAACCTGAGCCTGTGAGCCTGTTCATCACTAATTACCGGTATATAGAAATTTTTACCCCAAATTAAATAATTAAATAATTTTAACGTTTCATAAACATTTAGAAAGAAACTAAAATATGAAAAAGTTATAATTTACAAATTGGTTATTGATAGAAAAGCTATATTAATGCTTTTATATATAAATTTCACCTTTATATAATTCCATAATATGATAGTAGCTTTAAATATGGAATTACAGTAATATTCTGTACCATTCTATATATTGAATATAACAAATTTAAAATAAATAAAATGACAACCAGATAGCGTTATTAACATTTCATCTCCCACTAGAATTTTAGGAATTGCAGGAATTGTAGGAAAATTCAATTTTTCTTTAGACTAATGCTAGAAGATTAGATCTTTTCAAGAATGAAGGAAATGTTTCAGTGAATACTTTCAATGTTAATGCATTTAAAAAGAAGAATCATTTAAAACTTTTATGCAGTAATGTTTTCAGCTATTTTAATGAAAGAACATGCAAATGAACATTAAACACCACTACACACTATTCAACACCATTTATATAAAGGATATGAGTTATGGAAAAATTATTAATACTGTAAAAATTATTTATTAGATATCAATACATCCATTATTCATTACAACCTCTTGAGTAATGACTGAATAGAAGTTATTTCAGTTCAGAAAATACAAAAATAAAAAGAAACATTCAATGAGCGAATCATAACTATGTATTTCAGAGAAGCAATTCAAATGCTGTATATCTTAAGAATGTTGAGCACATATTTGAATTAAAATTTGAAATTACAAGCCTTTAATAAAAACTATCAAAGAACTGCACAAAAGAGAATATAATTCTGTATATTCTGAAACATCATTGTATTTAATCGAAAGAAATTCTATTGACGGCCGAACTTATAACGATCGAAAAGCTTTAGATCTGACACAGGATATGAAACCAATAAAGATATTTCAATCCTTGTCTATAAAGAATTTGTTCAATGATAGGACTTTCCGCTCATTTCAAACATATCATTGAAGAGTTAAGACATATCCTATTTCTAAAATGTTAAGTCTCAACAATTGAATGCTTCTCAGCTCTATATCATTCATGATTACTGTAGTTGGACAGAAGTCACATTTATTCTCACGAAAATTAACACTTAATTGAAGTTTGCCAGTAAATAAAGTAGTTTTCACTATAAATGATCTCAGCTTTTATTGGGAGATACTGTACTTTTATGGTTAGGATGTTTTTATGGTTAAGCTTCTCAATTCTTCTCAAATTAACAGTTGACTAAATTAATAAATTTTATCGAAATTCTTTAATATATAAATTTTTATATGCAATTTTATTTATAAGCGAATTCATCTAAACTATATACAGAGTTTTTAACAGATTCTCGATTTGACCTGAAATGATATTTTTTATGAATAATGAATGCGCTGAATATGAATTAGTCTATAAAAAAATTTAGTATAGCACACATTTCATAGCATTCACCTGTCAAAAAACTTCTAGATATAGAAAACAAATTTAATATTTGCTCTTATTATTTTAAATATTTTCAATTATGAATAAATAAATGAAATGTATTAAATTTGGTGAAAATTTCTAATTTAAACAAATTTTGAATAAAGATAATAGACTCACAAAAAGCAGAAAGAGAAATAAACATAAGAGAGCATAAGAGTCTCACAAAAGAATTCATGCAAATACTCTTCTATAAATTATATGAATGAGATCAGGGACTCCAGTTTCAAAGAAAGCAAGTACTTTAGCTTTTTCTTTAATCAAAATTTTTAATTTCTAATACTACTCAAGCAATACTTGTAATATTGTTCGATCACTCAAACAAAGATTTGTTCTCATAATCTCGGAAAAGATGCCGAGAGGTAAGGGCTTGAAAACAAATTTCATTAATTGACTAAATGTTAGTTCTCTTATCAGTTTGAATAAAAATTTGAATTTGAATAATATTTTTAATGGCTAACAAACATTAATGTGAATGGACTTTCATAGGTTTTACACAACTTTGTTTGAGTGACTGTACATACGTACAGCCATAAGCATATAATTTAATGAGTTTTATCTTGAAGTTAAAAAAGAATAAAATTTTTTATAAATTAAGTTCCAATTTAAAAGATATTTAGCACTATTTTTTGTATATATTCTCAGAGAGTATATTAAACGATAAAAAGTTTATTAAAAAAAATATTCAAAATATGAAGGATTTATTGATATTTCTCCAAATTTCATTCTGCAAAATAACTTTCAGATCGAAAATTAAGGTTTTAATAATTGATTATATAAAAACTTATTTAGTAGTGTGTTATAAGCGCACAATTTGTGGTATTTTAAAAATTCATTTTACTTTTTCTACTGGATAAGCAATTTTAAATTTACTTAACGTACGCCGATTTCGATCGTTAAATTTATGAAATAGGGTTCAAAAGAATTCATTTGAAAAACTTTGGAAACAATGTTTATTTTTATTCACTAAATTGAGTCGCGAAGTAATTTAAAAGTGAATTATTTCTGGAGCTAATGTTTATAAAAGCAAATAAAAGATTACATCCAATTGTTTATTGCAAAATATAAAATGTTTTTAAGGTTTGTATTATAATAAACCTAAACCACATATATTTACATTATAAATACTGCTGTACAAAATGCTAAAAAACTTTCATTTTAAGTATTAGTATCAAAATAATAATCAATGGAGAACTTTATAATTCAATGAATGCATTGTAAGAAAGGTTTTGTTCACAAATTTTATTAACAACTAAAATATAAAAATGAATATCAAATTAAAAGTCTATAAAAATGTTCGCATTTGCTCTTTAGAAATGTGTGGGCCAAACAAAGTCATAACTGAATGGTTAAGATTCAGTACTGCTCGTGATTTAAGCGAAAGTGATCGATGGGCTGCCGTTGCATGCGATTGATGGTAAACACTAATTAATGCGTTTTACTTTCAATGCTGGCTATAAAGAGCTTTTCGACAATTACTAAAGTTTCATCTATTAGTGACGGCTTTGATTGATTATAGTCTGAAAGGCCAAGAGATTGAAAGAGGTTTGTTTAAGAAGTGAATTAGCCAACAATTGTTCTGTAAACTCATTTTTATCTATCAGTTAAACTTTTATATTCAAGAATTTGAATTCAATATTTATACTAAAATATAGAATATCAACAATTTCTCTAAGAATTTATCAATTAATTGAGTTTTGGTATAAGACTTGATATCGATTGGACTGAAAATTCTTGACAGCAGCTAAGAATTGAATAAATTATTTAAAAGACTGATTATTCAGCAAGTCTTTAATCATCAAAACTCAGTCAATTGAGTTCAAAGAATAAGAAAAGTTGAGAAAGTTATTCTACAAATTGAATAGTTTTCATTCAAAGTGATTCTTTTACGGAATAATAAATTCTTTAAGTTAGTTAAAGAGTAACAAAAAATATTGTAATACAAAATTTAAATTCTTGAATAATTTTGAATTTTAATAAAATACATGAATAATTATGATACTGATAGATAAGAAGCATATAATGAGATAATTTATTTAAGACACGTTAGAGGTAATCGTGTAATAAACTCAATTTCCAATAAATACTACCCAATTATGTTATTTATGAAATTATATGTTATCATAACAGACAAAATAGGTGTTAAAGCTTTTGTTTTTCATTGGATTAAACTATAAAAATAATTTAATTTATCTGCAAAGGGTTTTGTAGACTATATAATGATTACAAATAACTTCAAAAATATTTAATCTTTAACTCTTATTCATATATAAACCTGTATAGTAGACATGTCTTTACAGCTTTATTTGTAGTTAAACATACACTGAATCAGATGTAATCCCGAATGAAATTTTTTATCATCTAATAATCGGCTTATTTATGTTCTCGTTCTTAGAGATTCTAAGTTAGAGTGGCATTAGTTGATGCAGAACTCATTAAATCTTAAATTTAAGAGAGAAAGCCTGAAAAAGCTTTGATTATAAATATATTCGATTTATTCCTAATGCTATAGTTTTTAAACAAATATTACTCAAAGCAATGTTAACTCAAGTTTCATATTCTTATATGGCTTTTGAATAAAACATTCACCAATTTTTGGAGAAAAAACAAAATATCCACTATTTTATACATCAATTTAACCGAAATTTGATGCCAAACATTTTTATATCATAAATTTGTGTTAACCCAAAATAGAACAAAAAATGTTTGCAAATGTCTATGAAAAAAATATATCATTAAGTACAGGACTTCCTAAAAGTGGTCACACGTTGTTGAATGTCAAGTACAGAAACAATAGTTTGGAAATTGGATTAAATAGGATTCAAAATTATAATACTCGTTAAATAGGTTATGATATGCGCGTTATATATAAACCGCTATTTAGTTTTTAAAGGATTTAAAAGAAAACTAGAATTTATTTCTTGTGATGCATAACATATGCCAAATAGTAGATAAAATTTTTGTACCAATCTGTATAAAACGGGAGTTTCGACATCAAAAGCGAATCATTTATCACTTCCATGAGAGATACTTTTCCCAATGGGATAACAGTTAGAATAAAAGATAAAATAATCGTTGAATTGGAATTCCTTGCGAAAAAATACCGATATTTGTGACATATGAGAAGAGTTCTATCTCCCAATACAGTGATTGAAAGATAAAAATGGTGTTATTTTCTCTCAAATACACTCTTTCACAGAGAAAATATAAGTGCTGGCTATGATTTATCTATTATTCTAATGGAAAGAGTTCTGTTTAATGTTGAGCTTAATTTTGGATAAAGAATAATATTTTCTTGAGTTTTATTTCAAATAAATTCAATTTTCATAGATTTTTATTTTTAGATTTTGTTTCACAGTATAATAGGGTTTAGAATATGAACAATAGAATAGTTGAATAAATTGTCGAAGATATTTATACAATATTTTCAACACTAAATTAGATGCAAAGCAAAGTTTATTTTGTTGTGAATTTGAATTGATTTTTATGCGTTAGCTTTTAAGGACTTTAATCTTCTTAAACAATATACTAATAGAATGGATCAATTGTGTCGCCAAATAATGGCTGATTCGAGATCATTAAAGAGCAATCAATTGTTGTGAACCAATTTTTTATTTTGAGTCAGTCACAGATAGACAGACAGAGAATACAGAGATAAGCAAACAGGCAGAGAAGCATACAATACAAATCGCTTAATTACATGAGAGAACTTTCTTAATCATTGCTGTATGTGTCTGGAGTGTCAACTATAAAAGCATTTGGACTAACCTAACCATCAATTAGATTCCAAAAATTTTAATAATACCGGTCACAAAAAATATAAATCAAGAAATAAAAGATAGGTTTCGAAAAACACCAATTCTCCTGATAGTAATTACTGTGAGCTTTATTATGAATTGATTGAGAAAATTTTGTTTCTCTTACTCCTAACTTCTGGTAATGGATCACAATATAGAAGAGTGAACCTCGAAATGTATTATTGATATGTGATTATAACACACCAGTTAAACAGAAACGCTATTTGTTTCTATTGTTATATAAAATTACATATAATAAAGTGCTGGTAGTAATTGAATTGTAAGCAAAAATGACACGTCATTCACCATAAATGACAGTCAATAAAGTTAGGTTTTTGTAATGCCTCAAAATAATAGTTCACTAAAAAATTTTCTATAGGGTTCAGAATCCACAGAATTTAAATTACAAGCGCATGAATTATAATAGAATTATTTAAAGCTTAATATTTTATTTATATACTGTTAAACTATAATTCTTTAGATAAAAATTGATTTTTTCTGTGAAATTATTGATTTTGATTCAGTTAAGTATATGGAAAATGTTTTCTTAAAAATAGCTCTTAGTAAAGAAATATCGATTTTAATACAATAGAGGGTAAACTTTTCACATCATAGTTGTAATAATCATTGTAATAATACATTGTAATCACTTTAATAATACAAAAAGAGCCAAATATTCATCAGATTGAAAAATGTTTAGCTTTAGTCACTATTTAAAGCAATCGTTAATAGTTTGAGAATTTAAGATATCATTAATGGGTTTAAAAAGATATGAATTGTCGATAAAATAAATCAAACTAAGAAAATGATAGAAACTTTCTGTCAAAATATAATTTCTCAGAAAAATAAGAAATCTTTGATTAATGTATATAAATAGCACTGTATAAAACTTATTGATGTGGATATGAATTAATGGATGAAATTTTGAAAACTAAACTTATGTTGAAATTGATTGTAATTTTGTTAATAATAATTCTTTGATTCCATAAAAATGTTAATATTAAAGCATTTTTAAACAGTTTCTTTAAAATATATAAAACAGCAGAAACTTTTGAATATAATAAAATTTTGATACCTGTCACCATTTCTCAAACAGGAGCTAAAGTTCAAGCCATCAAAGGGTGACAGATGTCATATTGAAAAATTTTAACGAAAAAGTTTTATATAACTTTTTAGGTAAGTATTGCTCTCAAATATTTAGATATAAAGCAAATCTACTTTTAGCTCAAAAGAGCTAATGTTTAGTTTGATTGAATGCACTTATTCTCTGTCTTGATGTCCACTTTTTATACAAATAATCATATCATTCAAGTTTCCAATTCATAAAAATATATACATAACTAATAATTGAGTAAATAAAATAAAAAATCATTGACAATGATTTACTTTTGTGGGAAATAAAAAGTTGGAAAAAATCATTTGAAGGCTTTGACATCAAACATATGGTTCCATAGAAATAACAATTCAAGACTTATTTTATGTCAGTATTTCATACTTAATGTAGGGATAATAAAAAAGTATTTCAATTTTTGGTTTCATATATTCCAAGAAAGTCCTATATAATCACTGATCAATATATACCAGTACTTTGATTCCATTCCAACACTATAAGTGACAGTATAGTTGACAAAGTCTTATTGTCCGCAAAAGTCAAACGCCAATAAGTCCGTCGAATGGCGGATAAAATAATATCAGTGACTTATCTGATCGATATTTACAGATTTCTTTGTCTATTTTCATATGACATTAAATCTCGTACCGAATAAACAAATCGACTAAATATAACTCATGAATACCAGAGAACAGAATTTGATGTTAAGCATTAACTTATTCTACTCTTTAATTCTATAAATCTGTTTCTAATTAATATTATGTAATGTTAGCTTCAAATTAATTAAAGTATCTGAATATTTTCGCTAAAATTTCATCAAAATTATAGAATTATTGGTTTTTATTTTATAAAATTTTTATACTCTATCGTATGGTAACTTCACTTCTAATCTAAACTTTTAGATGATTTTAATAAGTTTTGGGATTTTATTTCTGTCAAGAATTTGCTTTAGTTTTTATATTCTGTCAAATGAGTTAAGGATTTGACGTAAAAGAATCCACAGCTCACCAAAAAAGTTAATAAACTCTATTTGACCAATGAATATAACCTCAAATATTTTTGAAAGAACTATTTTTTCTTGTTAAATGTTTTGCCCTAACGAAAGCCTTTACAGCACTGGTATATCATAAGCATATTATATTTTTGTTGTAAATGTAGGAAAGCATAGTGTATTCGAATATTTATCATTAAATAATTGATGTGTTTTCATATAAAAATAAACTGGAAGTAAACGTGAAAATTTTGCACAACATCTATGAACAAGAGACGTTTTTGACTCAACATTTTTATAGTAGATTCATGTTATACACAGAGCATAAACTGCTTAATACTTAAACTTTAATTAAACATTTGTTTATTTCAAAGTAAATATTAAGCATATTATTAATTACAAACATATTCTCTATTATTCTATAGTTATTTCAAAGTTTTCGGTAAGCAAATAGGTATTAAAATTTCTTTTCTAATGTTCTAATTTTACAAAAATATTCTGATGATATATTGGTATATCTCACAGATATGTTGTATGACTTATTCATGAAAAGTTTATTAGATTATATCATACACAAAAAAATCATAAACTTTTGATATTACCAAAGATATAAAGTTTGTTATAGTTCTGCCTCATCGTTGAGGCTTAACTGGAGTGGAACAAGAATAGGGTTTGAGTAGAGGGGGTCTCAAATTTTGTAAAAATTATCAAATTAGTGTCAGGTAGGATTTACCAATTTATCGTTATTATTATTTTAATTATTTCATATAATAAATTGAGGTTTAAATATAAAATTCATATTTTATTTCAATTTTTTGTACTTTCAATTTTACTTTTACTTCCTTTATAGTAATGGAAAATAGTTTTCAAATGTTTTCTTCAAATCCCAATTTCATAATGAACTTCACTTTAAATTTTAAACAGAAAAAATATGATAATTGACTGCTAAAAAATATAAAAATAACTTCAATAAATAAATATGTTTTTACAGTTTACTCAAATGCATAACAGCATAAGTGACAGATTTAAATAGTTGAAAAATATTTATAGTATATGAGGCAATACTGAGTAAAAAAATAATCATAAGTTGTACTGTAATAGTTTTATTTTATGTTTACTTAAAATAAGGCTCTAATTAGTGGTGAGATTTTTTTCCACATTTATATCCCAACTTATAAAACAACCTATTGTTATAAGTATATAACAACTATTTATATTTAGACCTTTAAAACCCATAATGTGTAAGAATTTTTCACATAAAATAAGTTTATTCTTTAACTAAGTTATACACCAAAGCTCTGAAATAACAGAAAAAGATTTAATTTAAGAATTGTTTTCATATCTGGTACTTATTTAACTTAATACGAGAATATTTAGTATAAGATAAATAATCATTATTTATGAAAACTGATTCCATTTAGTAATAAAAAATGAATAAATCATTAATAATTGTATTAGTTGTAGTATTTTCTCCATTACTGCTAATATTATTATAGCTTTATCTGCAAACTATTGCACACATAGCATGCTATCAAAGAGTAGATTCAATTAATTGGATTTATTCTGTACTTTTATAGTCGAATGTAAATACGAATACCAAATTGTAGGGGTGCCAGTTCAACATCGGTCAAATCCAAAGGGGGAGTCCCAAAAGTAAAAATAAGCTTCATCATTTTCAGTAAAATTTTTATCAATTATATTATTCGTTTTTAAATTGTTTAAAATACTAGTATAAGAGTGTTAGCCAAGGATGGAAACTAGCATTTTGATAAAATCATAAATTATAAATTCAATCCATTAGATACCTTTCATTTTTTCTAATGTTTTTTTATAAACTGGCAGAAAGACAATCAGTTTTTCTAGATTTCAATGATTTTCTAAAAGTTTGCTGGTTTGGCCAATTCTGTAGACTATTTTCACTAAAACGATGCGATATCTATTTACTTAAATCAATAATTTTATCAAAGTTTAAGATTTTTATTTCATATTTTGGAGAAATTTTTAAAATTAATATAATTTTTCTCGAAAATGGGAGAAAACAGTATCTCAGTCTCTAGTTTTACCTGAACTCGAATATGAAATGAACGCACCATTCCGGGAGGTCTGGCACTCACACCAGGTTCTGACTCATTATTTTGAAAGCTTAACATAATATTCTTGCTATGTTTTGTTAAGTCATTCTGATTATATTGTTTCTGAGTATTAAAATCATTTATCCTCAGAAAGAAATAATTTCTCATAATTTTCGCTTCCAATCTGATTAGTAATCAGTGATTACTATTATTAAAAATTATCAATGATTAGTTGCATTTTATTGAGGACGTAGTTCAAAGTTCAAATATTAGAATTAATATTTTTAAAGAATATGTCATTAATATTGATAAAAGTGAATGAAATCAAACAATGAATCGTTGTTTCAAATTTGAGAGTTAAATACTTTTTTATAATTAAATTAAATTTATATGACTATAAAGTAAGGAAACGCGTTAATTGAAACATAAGAATATAGTTAAAAAGTATAAAATGAATGACTTACGAGACACTATGAAAAGAGGTTAAACTTCGTAAATTATGAACAGATCTTTCAGGTGTAAGATAGGAATGCATTCCTTGAAAGCCTTGCAAACCTTGCAAACCTTGCATCCCAGGCAACCCTCTCTCTCCATAAGGGCCCGGAATCCCTGCCCCATAAGCAGAACAAAGAGCCATAGTTTGAGTATTAGTCCAAGTTCTTAATCAAATACTTTAAAGGCTTCAAAATAATGAAATGTTTGAAAAGCAGAAATTCACGCAAATTTGATATATCATTGATTATAAGATACTTTTTGGATGAGAAGTAACCTGTCTTTCAAAAATCTAATAATCTGTGGCCCTTTTTGATAACTTCCTTATCTCTTCAACTGCTGCCATCATATTCAACATCAATATAACGATTGATGCACACAAAACACTTTCCTCAGCAGAACAGAGTTAACAGTAAAGTGGAGTTCAGACTAAAAGTAACTGTAAAAGAGTAGCAGAGAATGGATGCAGACTTATGGGTATCAGATTTAACGACTGGCGCACAATTGGTTTACTTTTAGGTTCAAAAGAGAGAGTGGTTCGCAATATCGTATGGGAGATATACAGTATATAAGTATAGTTATAAATAAGAGAATTTTGGAAATCAATTTTTGTTTATGACATCTATTAATAAATCTTTATAAAGACAACAAAAAAAGAAGACACAAAAAATAAATCTGTAATTCTGTAGACTCTATGACATCACTATTGCAAATCAATAGCTTATTGCGATCTTAGAGCATAAATAAGATTAAAGACTTTTAAAGATAAGAGCTTTTTTCTGACAATCCCCTCTCATTCCAATACTGTGCTCAAAAATTACTTATATATAAGAATTTTAGGATTCCTTCAAAGATTTCTTCATCTCATTCTCAAATAGTTTTGTATTTTAGATTTAGAACTTATTCGTTAGTCTTTCAGTTATACTTAGGATTTGAAAATTTATAGAAATTTTAGTTTTCATGAGATAGGTCGGCCTCTCATTGGAGAGATGGCTATTGCGAAATTATGGTTTCAAACACGTCATACTTTTAGTGAAAAAAATCTGAATATAAATTATGATGTTATAAACAAGATCTAGAAATAAAATAATTTGACAGTTTGGCTCTTTCTTACACTGCATGTAAAATAGTTAATATATCAAAATATTATTTCAAAAGGTGTCTAATTATTTATTTCTAGATTTTACAGACTGTCATAGCGAGGATTACTTGTTTAGAAGACCAGTAATTTATAATTATTATTATCTCATAAACTTCTACTCTGAGAGTATGCGACAGCTTTTTGAATAAAAAATCATAGAAATATTAAACGTTATTCAGCGAAAACTTAAAATTTTTATAAAATAGTATAATTTCTAAAATTGTACTGAACTGTCCGGTGCTTTCTTGGGTTTCGCCATTTACTGCGGTTCTGCTTACAGTACATATCATGAAAAGTATTGTATTTAGTTTTAGAATATATTTTGCATTTATTATGGAAATCGAAGAAAGAGTGACAAATATTTCTATGAATTGTCATTAAGTTTAGAATATTAGCATTCAATTTATTAGATAAATATTGTTAAACCAGTAGTATGAAGATTACTTATTACAATACAAATTGTTTGATAAAAACGATTACACGGTTTATTTCATTTTTTCATTAACCCTAATGCTAGTAATAGAGCTCTCTTTATTATTACATGAGATTAACAATAACTATACTGTCAAACAATAAAAGCAATAACAATATCATAAATAAATGAATAAAGTGAATTTATTGAAAAAATGCAACAATAGTAAGCTCAACACAAACTACGCTTACTGTGAAAATATGTTCATGTGTCATGCACACTTTGTCGATAATTTTACGCTGTATGTTTTTATTTCAAAAATATATCAATACAGTGAAACCTCCATAAGTTAAAGTCGTTTGGGACCAGAATTTAGGTTTGAGTTACAGAGGTTTTTATCTTATAGAATATATTTTATAATGTGCTGCTATGGAAGTAAATCGGGTCTTACGTTTAGCTTATAGAGGGTTTTTAACATAGGGAATATTTAACTTAAGGAGGTTTCACTGTATATCAGACAGAAATTTCGTTTTCCAGAAAACACCACAAGGAGATTTATAGACTAGGTTCCCGATAAACTCGTAAATTTTATAATTCTCTAATTTTATTTTTGTCTTTTGGTTATTTTTAGATTTTTTTAAGATTTAGAATTATTGAAACTGTAACAATATTTTCAATATATTTACAGCACAAACTGTAATAATATAGGTTTTAATTAGATTTACGCTGTAACATAAATTTAAAGTTTAGTGAATTTTGTAGACAAAATGGTTGTCGACAAAGTAGCTGTCGATAAAGTGACTGTCGATAAAGTGACTGTCGATAAAGTGACTGTCGACAAAGTATATCAGATACGTTTTAATTCTTACAAAAAATCGTTCATTATTTTGTCAAACATTAAAAGCCCTAAAGGAGAGTATGGATTTACTCGAAAGCATTATAGATAAGCTAACTTTTATTTATATAATTTAAATTAAATTAATTTTTGACTAAATAAAAAAATGTAAAAGCAAAGTATAATAATTTATTTAATTTTTAAGAAAACACTCTAAAATATTGAATCATTTCTAATACTATGCACACAACTGGAGAATTGAAGTTAAATAAAACTTTTATGCAAACATTAGAAAACATTACAAACATTTCTGCTAAAACATTAGAAACGTTTTAATTACTCACGTAATACAAACGAATTGTCAGAATTTATTGAGACAACAATGAGAAATACGTGTTTCTTCCAATACAAGAAAAATAATGCAAATATAACATAAAAGAACATAACATTTTGTAACATAACATACTATTCACTTAAAATTGAAAAATAATCGATATTAAATAATAAGTTTTCTCTGCTTTAACTAAAAATGCACAGACATTTGAGTTCAATATAATAGTTTATAATCAATTGGTTTAGACATCGAGACATATATGTGTCTAAATTGAAGTGATCATTGGGCAGTGGTCGAGAAGATATGTCTTAACAAATAGTTTTTTCTGAATTGTTTTGAGTTGTGATACAATTTGTATCGAGTATTGACTGAATTATTTTCAGTAAGCAATACATGTGTTGCATAACAACTTATAGCGAAACGCTGCTTAATTTCGATCGCCACTGGATTATCGATTTTTATAAAAAGAGACCAAATTATTAGAATATTAAACAGAGAAATAGGAATTATGAAAAAGAGAAGTCAGTTTCACATAATTTACTCATCATTAACAAGTATTAGATTTTATAAGTGGCATAATTTTACACTTAAGTCAAATTTCACGAAATATAATTTGATATTTTATAATTGAAATAGTTTTGTTCATATTAAGCCTGATATTCGAGAAGTATTCTTAACATTAAACTAATTATGTTTAACAAATTAAAATAATTTATTAAAATCTCTCTCATTATATTGCATTTGAGTGAATGCAAAATTTAGCGTTTAATTTGCAGAAAAGATATACAAAAGATATACAAAAGATATACAAAAGGGAGATATGTTTAAAGTATTAATCCATTAAAATATAAGGTAATGAGTTTTTTAGAGAAACATTAAATCTGTATTTGAACTTCCGTCTATCCTTCACTTTGTCATATCTGCTGAAATCTCGAAAACATTGATAAAATGCATTAATCAGCACAATATCTTAGAGATCCTTTCATTTGTATTCGTTAACAAACTCTCTTCTAGTGACGCAATTGTCAGATAAACAATATATTAAGACTTGATTTTTTGCCCTATAAGCAAATATTTGGAATTTATTCTTTGATTGATGAAAGAAAACTCAATTAATATATATTTTCAAAGCTATAATTAACCGAAACGATAATATATCAATCCTTTTGGGCAAAAACAACAATACAAAAAATAATTATTTTGAATGCTTTTATAACAAGTTGACGTTTCACTTAAATACAGTAATTTCTCGATTTTAACTGAATTCATTATTTAGTAGCACAATAGGTTCCAAACGAAACTCAAAAGGGATAAAATACCTGATATTCAGAGTCTTAATGTCAAAGTAAAATAGTTCAAAAGTTATAACCGTTTGAGTAATTTTTCTACTTTTAGTATACAGTAATCAATACATTTGAAGCTTAAGTTAAACCTTTAGTTTTTTAAAACAATTTTTTTCGCTGATATGTCTCTAATCAGTTAATATGTATGTAAATAGGATTTTATACTAAAATATAGAGAAAAATTTTTGTAGTTTCGTTTGGACTCAATTGTACTTGAAATTATCTGTTAAACTGGACTTCAGTGTGAGTCTGATCTTGTCTTCACTATATCGATGATTCACTGCAAGTAGTTTATGACGATATCGAAGATTATATGATTATACTTTTTCTATAAAAAACACAGAAAAACCAACAAAATCACAGTATTCTTAATCTTAAATTACATAATAATTTATGAATTAACAATGCTCATTTTTGCCTTTTACATTCCTTTTTATAAAGGTTTAGCAGAATTTTATAATATTTTATTCATTTTAAGAAAAAATTTTAAAAATCAATTTAAAGTATAGTATTTAAAATATTTAATTGATTTAATACCGTTTCATTAAAAATAAGTAATAATATTGTTAACTAATAAGAAAAATCTGAACTCATTTTAATTTAATAACTTTTAATTAACTTTTTCTAACATTATATTTAAAAATAAAATCAGTTTTGATTCGAATGAGATTTTAATTGAAAAATTCTTTTAATATTTTTTGAATGTCCTCTCAATGGGTTTGTCACTGTTTTCGGTGAATATGGATTTCATACACGTTTGTAAGTTTGTGTGTAATTTCAACTTCTATTCGAATTATTCTCAACTCTTATATTGAGTTAAATGTTTGAAAGAAATTTTTTTTTGTTAGATTCTCTCTTTCTTTATAATATATGAATGAAGAACATATAATCCTCACATGAATAGGAAACATGTTTTGTGATTCATAGAATTGCTTAAATCAGAGTAGGATTGCTTTTCAAGCTTTGGGGCGGAGGTGGGGACAGAATGAAAATTCTCAAAACTCGTCCGATTTTATTCTTTCAATTTAAAAAATATGAAATCAGTTCTGAAGATGAAAGGAAGGAGTTTTCAAAGAATTAACTCATTTCATTATAATTTAGCATCACTTTTGGCTCAATAAGCTGTAAGACACCCATTAATTCGATGACAATTACCTTTATTTTAATGCAATTTCTTTTAAAATTGAATTATTAATAGTTTTAAAATTTTAGATTCCATACTGAATTCATTTTCTAAAGTGGAAGGGCTAACAGATTCTCTTAGGGGGGATACACAGTATCTAAACCTATCGCCCCAATGCAGCCTTGAATATATATATATGAGAAAGAAAAATGTAAATTCATTTATATACTTAAAAATATGATAAAATTATTGATTAGTATTCTTAATCTCCTTTCATACTAAACTATATTTTTTATGTAAACCATTTGTTTATTACTTTGCTTAGAATTTCATTTAAAAAGTAATTTCTTATTTAGTATTATTTTTATTTGTTTTCGTAACAAGAGATCTAACACTTAATCACTTTTTGTGTTGATATCAGTTTTAAAATGAAGGTTTTTGACCTATAAGTTAAGGCTTTTGTGATCTTAAGCATTCATATGTTTACACAAAAATAATAGTTTGTATACCAGTAGAGTAAGAATCGTGTTAATGGTTTTCTCTGCTGCTGTTTCTCGCTTTTTGCACAATTGACTCAATTTTTCATATGAACACCAATTATTAGACTTGAAATGTAATAAAAATTCTAACACAAAATAATGTAATCTTAGAATTACTTGAAATGTGTTTTTGAACAATAAATTAAAATAGATTTACATTTTTAGGAAGCAGTGTTTCTATAAATATTGTTAAATTTGGTGTTCATGTTGAAAATATGAAGATTAAATAGGATTTTAAGAAATATAAGCTTATTTTGAAAGCATTATTACATGGCATTCACTAACGCTTCAGTTCACAAGAATATGTACTAAAAGCATATAAAATCACAGATCGTCTTAGCATTAAAATTGAAAAATATCGCATAATTCCAAAGGAGAACATCTCAGATGATATGCTGTTTAATAACTTTAGTTAATGGAATTCAATTTGATAAATAAAGTAATAATATAATTATGTGATTCTAAAAAAAGATTTGCAATAAAATATAATAATCCTTAATGTAATATAACTTTGTGCTGAATGTAACGCATCTCTAACTCGTAAGTGCAGATCAATATAAGTAAGTGAAATGATTCTGTGCGAGAATTTCTATTTTTATTTGATTCTGTTTTTCTTATGCATCAAAATCGGAATGTGAGGAACAACTTGTATGAATTCTTTAAGATTAAGAACTATTTTACCGAAGACATGCCGAAAGAATTTTGGTAAATTCCTCAGAATGAACGAATAGGCACACAATACTTATCAATAAAAGGGCTCTAGGACGATAGAAAAATTGATATAAAGTTAATTTGTTAACTTTTCTGAGTAATCTTATAGATCAACTAAAGATGAATTTGATTTCACCCTCAAAGTTCAAATTCAATATATATTCTGCATTCTTTGGCAAAAGTTCGTTTATATTAAGTTTGTACTGACATCTAAGGGCAGAAATAGTGACTATTGAATTATAACTGCCTGTACATTAACAGTAAATAAAGTACACGATGAGTATTGATCTTATCCTTAGATATTGCCGTCATTTCAAGGCTTATATTACACAAAACCCTAACCCAGTGATCGGCAACTCATTTCGCCTAAAGGGCCAGAAAAAGCCATTATTTTACGGACGGGCCGCAAAATAATATTCAAAAAATGAATGACAATGTTGAAAGGCTCAAACTGAGCCTAGGCTAGCACAGGCTCAGCTATTGGGTCCTTTTTATGCCTGAGACCCAATCTGAGGCTCTATGATTTTTGGACAAAGATGCATGTTAAGCACTGTTTTTCACTAAATTCATATCAAATATACTATTCTATTTTTATACAGTATTTATTAGTCTAAAAATCTTAGAAAATTTTTCGTAAGAAATTAGATATCTTCTCAGTTTTTCTAAGTCTCAGAGGGCCGCAAAAAATCTACCAAAGGGCCACATGCGGCCCGCGGGCCGCCAGTTGCCGATCGCTGCCCTTACTTTACTTAACAAAGTACTATATTTCATAGGTTTATATTCTTGAATAGTGGTCGCTATAATCCATTGAGAGCTTAAGCGCGCATTGAGCTGCGCTCGAAGCGCTATTTCAAGGATCTCTAAGTGCTCTAAGCTTTGCAGATCGCGCTTCAAGAGCAGCTCAGTCTCCAAGCCTGAGCTTCTGATTATAAGCGCAACGCAGGCAGATTTTGAGAAAAGAGTTTGTTTTAGGGCTGATCACGATCACTATTCTTGAATACTATCCATAAGACTCGGATATCAGGAAAAGTATTAAAAAATTGTCTTTACTTTTTGTATTTTTTTAATTGCAAACACTTTTCAGTTTATCGCCATAATCAGTATAATAATAATAACTCTTAATTCTTAGAAACTTAGGGAACATTATTGTTAGCCGGTGTTAGCAAAGCACAGGGTGGTTGCATTTCAAAGTGTACATATAATTTACTATACAACTTTAGATATTCCAAAAGATTTCTATTTTCTGTAGAATTTTTTTCTATATTTATTATTAGACATAGGATTACAATTTCAAACATTTGAGAAGATAAGTACCAATAAGAATAAAAGCAAACATTAACTAAGAAGTCTACAAAGAAGTCTTGAACTACTGGTAGTTTTGTCACTTATGCTATTATTGGAAGGCAATAAATATTAAACAAAAAAGAGATGAGCTATAAAACTAATCCAATCATTAGAAAATCTCGCATTTCTTAATTAATTCTTATTAATTCTGATAATACTTTTTGTGTTTGGCCTTATTTAATAAAAAATAAAATATTAAATTATTTTCAAGATTCATATATTATTTTAAATAAAAGTTCACTTCTGTTTTAAACATATTTTTTTTGTTAACAAAAGATTGGGTTTTAGTATAAGCCCATCAAAAGTTAATTTTATTGTTTAAAAATTGATCGAAATTAAATTTTTGAGGTAATAATGCTTTTAAAAATGAAGTTGCACTATTTAATTGTCAATGAATTGTGTGACTTTCATTTGAATTTAATCGATTCCGGAATGTATTTATATCAAGGATTGACCTCTAAAGGAAAGTCAAATTAGTAAGAACTCGATTCCTCAATTATCACAGCTATTCCTGGATGTCTGATAGAGTTATGACAGGTGGTCGTGAATATTCAGTGTACAGCAATGCATTACTACTCCGCTGTAACAGCTATTCAAACATAATTAATTATAACAATTTGCTATTTGTCTGTCATTAATTGAATTCCTTTGTTTTACAGCTTTTATTTCATTTGTTACCTAAAATAGAAACAATCAGTCAGTATTTGATTTTATATAATACACTAAATAATTAGGAAAATGAATTTAACTCTTATTTTTAATGGAAATTTGATAAAATCAAATGTAAGTGCTTTCGGCATCAGATAATCTCGTTGTCAGGTAATTATGAAGAGAAAAATGAAATGATCTCATAATAGAAGTATAACAGCGATATTATATAAACAATACCAATAAATTATTTCAATCTAATAAAAAGCACAGCTCAATTTATATAAATTACTTAGGTGTATCAGGAATATACCGGTAAGAGAAATTACAGAGCACTCTATTTATTAATAATACTCAAAGACCCAAAACATTGTCCATAAGTTTTAAATCAGTCAAAAATTTATTTGAAATTATCAATTTGAATGCTAAATTCTTATAGTTTTTTTTATAAAGGATCAACTTAAAATTCTGATTCATCTATATAACAATTTTAATCTATGATAAAAGACGGCGTCACTTGAGCTCAGAATTTAAACTTATCTTCAAATAATTAAAAGAAAATTCTCGCAGAATAATAATGTTCTTAATCATTAAACTATTGATTAAATGCATATTTAAAAATTACAAACAGAACAGTACAGATGCAATATTAAAGATAATCAAAGACAAGTTTGCGGGTTTAAAACATTATTAAATTATGTGACTAATTATTACCAAAATATTCATTGAGGTTGAAATAATTTAACAAAATTAAGTGCTAAGTTATATAAGCAAATAATAATAATGAGTCCGATTAAAATTTTTATTTCATTAGATTTAAATTTAATGAAATCGCTTTCAAATGTTTTAAAATAATAGTTTCATTATATTAAAAATTATACTGAAATAACTTAAAATAACAATTATTATTGTCTGACAGTATGTATGTCTGTCAGAGGTTATCAAACAGACTATTTTACAATTTGTTAGAAATGAAATTTTTTTGATTAAGCTTTAATGGGATCCATAAATATAAGGTATTTTAGAGAAACTAAATTGATATTATATGGAATAAAATAAAGTAAGTGGATATCATTGAACACTAATACAAATTAGAGCTTTAAATATAAAATAGCTTTCCATATAAGTAATAGAAGAACATAATATTAAACATTTATGTTGAAATCGTTTGTGGAAACATAGATGAGAAGAACTCTCGTTAAGTTTGTTTTTTTAGTAGAGGTTCCTTTCCGAGAGTCATATGTCATGACTCTCGAGACTCAACTCTCAAAATTCTTTCACATTGTTTAAACTGTTCAATAATTGACTGATATGTTACATACATTATAATACTTCGTTCTGCAAAATAAAACTTCTTTTAAGATTAAAAATTGTGAAGAAATTAATTTTTTTGTTTTTTACTAGAATTGAGATAAAACATATTCAATTTGTACACAAAATATATTTTTGTTCTTCAATTTTATTAATTTAATTTTTAAAATTTGAAGAGCTTAAGGATCCAGTCAAATGAGCAAATTCTTGAGCGAGACAATAGAGACTCGACTCTAGAATCAAACTCTACTTATTACTATGCAAAAAAGTTTCAATTTATTTTAGAGGGCTATTGAATACTGTAGTGTAAGCCATCAAAACTGATATTCCAATTCCAGGTTATGTACTGGAATACTACCATTACATGAAACAGTATTTTGAAGTTGACTTCGCTCATAGAATCAATAATGAGTGAAAGTTGGTGTGTGTGTGCGTGTGTGTGAACTTCAATAATTCCATTTAACTATCGACTATCTAATGATTTTGTGACTAAATCTAACTCGACTTAATTAAATTTGTAGAACAGAAGTACAGTATTGAATTCTAGTATAAATTATATAACACTATTGCTGTTACAGGCGTCAAATGAATTACTTTTCATCGATAATACTGTATTTAATTTGAGCACAATTTTATTTTCAGCTATTTTAACCCGAAATTAATTTGTTAACACTAATCAAACTGATAGTCAATACTTAAATAACTTTTTACTACAATTCAAATCTACTGGTATGAGACCATAAAAATGTGAAGCAATGCACAATATTTGTTTTTTTCAACAGTACAAAAGCCTTATTTGATATTAAATTTGTTTTATGAAAACTTTATGAAAAAAATGAAAATATATATCAATCGTTTTTATAAATGACTGAAAAATGAAAGGCAAAAATGAATAGTTTCGATTCTATGGAGTGTGCATACAATAATGTAAATAGTAAACCGCTGGTTATCATAATAAATATTGTTTTACAGTTTATTCATTAAATATCTTATGCTTGAGCTACACAAATAAATAATAAAAACTATAACAAGTTATTTGTATGAAACTACTTTTAAAACTAGGTCCATTCAAAGTGGGTGACGATCGACTCACCGACAATAAATAGGGCAAACTTTTTCATTTTTCTGGTTATTTAAGTTACATTTTAGTAAAATTACAATTGATTTATATGTAAATTAACCAGAGAATTCTGAATTTGAAAGGTTTTTAGCTAAAACTAATACTTTTTGAGATATTTATATTAAAATAAATTTTTATATTTTTACATTTTTGTGAGAATCTCCAAAATTATTAGATTTAGACAAAACTTGGTTACATTTTGAGAAATGCTGGTCTAATTTACATATAAATGGATTCTAATTTCACTCAAATCCTAATTAAATAATGGCTAATATTGTATAACATTTAAAGGTTTTAGTGCATCGATCTTTAAAAGTACTTTGTAAGCGAGAAATATTGCATATCGGTTCACAAGAATATAATATTATTTTCTTTAAAACATAATTTCTAAACGTCTCGATAATAAATCACGTTTTGAGTAAATAAAAGATTTATATATTTTGAGTTTATAGCACAATAAACAGGGTAATCAAATATTTAAGCTTTCAATTTTTGAAACTAACAAATACATTCTCAACTAAAATAATTTACTTTCAGATCCAGTCTAAGTGGAAATGCATAATTTGATTTACGAGTTAGTGCACTATTTGACTCTCTAAATAA
This sequence comes from Nanhermannia elegantula, assembly GCA_034699485.1. Lineage (NCBI taxonomy): Eukaryota > Metazoa > Arthropoda > Arachnida > Sarcoptiformes > Nanhermanniidae > Nanhermannia > Nanhermannia elegantula. Next base: position 52,074 of record JAQGCH010000011.1, read on the forward strand.
ATATAATAACTTACAAATAATATTTTCATTATACAGATAACAAAGTTCTTTATACATCCAATTTTTAATACCAAAACCCTGTATAAAATATAACATCAATAAGTGTAATAATAGTGTAATTTAAAATATTTATTTTAATTTTCATAAAAGATAATTTTGTCTATAAAAAAACATATTTTATAATTAAAAAAGTTGAATAATTTATGGAAACTAAACTTTATAAAAAAACTAATGACCAAAAACCATTTTTTAAAGTTATTTAATATGAGTACAGATTCAGGCAATCAATTATCAAAATTGAATTACATTAGCTTTTCCATTAAACTGATTGATAAAAATAGGGATAACTAAAAATTTCACATAAATTATATTTGTATTGAGCTTTTTAAAGTATGCTCAAAGTATTGATCTATTAATCAAAAAAATTATAATATTATTAGTAAATATCTGAAAATTAAACAAATAGACAGCTTCCTTAATCCTCTTATGTATTTGTATCTGTATCTGTATCTGTTCAATGTGTATCTTTGTAATGAAACTTTTGTTGAGTTACAAATTAATGGTATAATAATTTATTTATCGAAGTGGTGGCTTAAAAACTTTGCGTACAAGTGCTTTAGAGATAGAAATTAATTTTTAAAACATTTGAATACTAGTCATGAAATGTTCTATAAAATAAATAATACTGTATGTAATTATTTTATGCTAATTTATAATTAATGATTTGACACTTCTATAATGCATAAAATTGATTAAACAGCATAACTATATCGCTAATAATTATTATTTGGTATTATTCATATCATACATTGAAAACTTTGTTTGAATGCAAAATATATTAATACCTGTACCTGTATGCAATTATTTCATTTATTGAATATTCTCAAAGGTTCTGTATTTCTCAATACATTTGAAAAACAACATAACATTTTCGGCAAGTATAAAGTATATAACATATAATGTTACTTGGCTGGCATTGAATTTGTGAGAGCCATCATACTTGATTTTCGGTTTTTTCTCATGCAATATATTAACTCAATAGAGCTATCCGTCATAAAAGAATTCTAGAGGCCAATGATGATGCTGTGCAGATACGGTACAAGTCTTCCCCGTGAATATCTTAGTGTGGTTCCTGTCTATGCTCAAACCCGAGATCTGAGCCCATTTCCTTTCAGATTTTCAATGGTAAAGCTTTTTATTTTAAAAACTAAAGTTATTAAGTTTTAAATTACTTCTAATATTAAAACTTCAAATTTAATAACTTGTTTTAATAAGTTATGATAAAGTTATTAAATTAGCTGTTTGTAAGCTTAATATATATGACAAATTATAGTATTACAGTATTATAGTATACATTATACATAAGTTTAGTAAGATTTCTAAGCTATTTAGAAAATCTATGAAAGTGTCCAAATTGTTCCCATTTATTATTTTACGCTAATAAAGAATTATATCAGAAGTCAGTTATGGTAATGATAAAAATTATATAAGACTTTGGATCATTTGTCCTAATGTTTTATTAGACTTGAAGAAATAAATCCCGAGTTTTCTTTTATGCTCTGAGCGATGAAAAGAAATAATAAATCCTTTTTAATTATATATGTAATAACTTTTAATCATTTACAGTAAATACTTTCTGTCGCAAATGGATCTTTTAGTCAATTCATTGTTTACCTTAACGATAAACTATTTACATTACGTTTCTGTTGAATCATTCGAATAGCGTTTTCTTACTTCCCTCAACTTCTCGAGTCTCGAAAACATTTTAGCCTCGAGACTCGATTCTCGATCGAGTCTCGACTTTTCTCGAAATTCAATTAACATTGAAAACATATTTGACTTTTAAAATATTTATTGTTAATATAAAATTAAGAAATTATGAGAATTTTAATGAATACAAAACACATTGAATGAGTGGTAGCTACCTGAAATTTAAATATCTAATACTAATTCTGTACTTATTTTAATTCATATTATCTAAATCAAAAATTTCGAGACTCGGCGAGTCTCGAAGTGCCTCTCGGTCGAGACCCGAGAAGTAATTTCTTGATCGAGACCTGATACCGAACACTAATAAACGATATGAATAAAATCTAATAAAGCATTATTTCTATTAAAGTAAGTTAAGACTTCACAGCTCAAGCATATAGAACTTTTGCTGCACCCAAGCGTGAGTACGCTCAGGCGATCGTCAAGTATATCACATATAAAAATGTTTTTCGTGAAACAAAGATTTTTACATTTGTTATAAACACATTTATTCGGGTTTAAAAAATTTAGACATAGAATCGCACAGATTATGATAATCTGATTATCGTATATTTGCTTAAAATAAAAAAATTTGTGAACATCACTGCTCAAAACTACATAATATTTTTATGTTCAAGTTTCAAAATCCCAAGAAAATAATAGGATTATAATTTTTGTTAATAAAATAGAATTTTACAATAACTAATAAATTCTCATAACATAAATATAAAATAAATACGTATACGTATTATATAACACGTAATATAATATAATACAATAGCAATAATCTGTAATCTAAAACCTGTTTAATGCCTGTTCGCGAACGAAAAGATTATTATAAAATTTTAAGGCATGAATTTGAGAAATTAATCCTTTAATTTATAATATTAAATTCAAGTCACATTTTGGATGAGCTTTTCTTTAGTAAAGTATAAGCAATATTGAAAAGTATAGAATTATATCTTCAAACAAGTATAAGTGTTTGTGCTTTGTATTTAAGACGTTTAAATGCAATTTTTTGGCTAAAAATTAAGTTATAAAATTCAAAACTACTCTCTTATTAGATTAAATATATTTTCAGGATTGCATGAGATTTAGATTTTAAATTGACGTTACAGTGTGTATCGTTTAAAAGTATCAAACTTTTGGCTCATATAGAGTTGAAATGCTTTAAGAAAAGTTCTCATTAATTAGTACAAGTTTGGGTCACTTAATAATGAGTCTAACGTGGAAAGAGAAATGATAGTGAGTTAATTCCTTGATAAATATTAAATATAGTCCTCCCCAACTTCAATACACGTTTGCCAGCGTTTCGATAATTGTTCACTCCATTCCATACATGCGTAAGGTAGTGGCTTGCTAAGGGCCCAGGCCCTCCCCAAGATTTTTAGAATCTCAAAAATCGTACCTTGGTCCCCCC